>JABSSZ010000965.1:0-33969 GCA_013755755.1 Fusarium sp. NRRL 25184
ATGCTGGACAGTCACGGTGGATTTTGGCAGCTCCAAGTGTCTTACGATGCCGCCGTCTCTTTACGTAAAACAGCTTGTATCCGTAGTTAGCTTGCACTGCGCGATGCTTGAATCTAAGGGAAAAAAGGCTGTTGCCGACCAGATGACTTTTCGCTGTCATGCCTAAACGAGCCTAACCTCGATCTAGACCAGCTGTTGGTTCTGTTTACATGCCAACAAGGCCATATAATAACACAATTGTTTATTATAGTGACACTCTGTCCAATTCAAATCATTTCAGAGCAATACAGTGTTCTTATTTTATTTTATATTTTATAATTTTTTAGCATCGCAGGTCTGGATATGTGTCTGTGCTGGCTTAATTGATCCTCAAAGGCTTCCCTGTGGGGTACGCGACGTCATTCATTAGCATCTACGCAAGCGTCTTTAATCGGGCAAGGTGCATGTTGAGTGGATAGCTGATGGAAATAAATCCGCTACGGCCCGTGATCCTGGGGAAATCTTAAACCCCATTTAATTATCATGTATGACTCGAATTGTTTTGAAGGGAGGACTCATTCCAGCGATATTACAAAAGTCAGCCTGAAACTGCGCAGCCTGTTTCACTACGCCGCTGATCACGATCCTCGGGCCTTTCAATTAAAATGCCCGGATCAACAGACATCAAACCCGGAAACAATTACCAGTAAATTCCGTAAAAGTCACACGATAAAAGTTTTTGCACGATAATGACCGTTATAATTGCCCGAGAAATATTCGAGATATTGTGTAAAAAGGAATAAAATCAGGGACTGAAAAAAGAAAACCCCGGCTTGTAGGCTCGTGTCAGCACTGCCCTTGTGTCAATGCTGAGAAATCTCATTTCCCAGCACACTCATTCCAACAATCGAGATGCTTGCGTTTCCCCAAGGAATAGCTACGAGCCTTGTCTTTCTCGAGTCAACAAACCAAATTGTCAAGGATGTCGCTGTCAATTCAATTCGCCCGAGAAACTTCATTCCAAGCAAGTCAAAATGGCCCCCTTGGGCATTGAAACCCAACGCGCGCAGGCCATGGCATTCACTGGGATACCCTGAGATTTTAAGATTGGCAGGTCAGGTACACAGACCATCCCATTGGCAGAATCCTTGGAACCCCCTGTAGAAATGGCCAAGTTGGGCACTGTTTGGGTTGTACGAGGACGCAGGGACCAAAGGGAAAAAAACACATTATATTATATCTAGGGGACTACGCAAGCAGAGGATGGAAGGGGTTTTTGTTGCATCTCATACTATTTGAACGCAGCGGGCGAAGTCTCTAGTCGCTTTTGTGAGAGAAAGCAAACTGTGCAGACCATGGCGCAAAGACTAAGCTTCGCCCAGCTTGAACAAGCTGCACTCCACATCATCCGTCTCATTGCCGATATTCCCGGCCTGGACAACACCAAACTCGCCGTCATTGGCGATTTGGCTGTCGCAAAGTATCTCTCGCGCCAGAACCGCATAGCAGTACGTCTTCCCTCAATTGTCCCCCAGTCCTCAATACTAACGTCTTCTTAGAGCATCGACCTGGTCATCAGCAAATCCTCCTCCCCCGGCCGCGTCAAGAAGGAAATCGTCGGCCACCCGATCACGCCCCTCGTCGAAAAGTCCGGCACCGTTCTGTATCGCCACACGAGCGGCTGGGAGATCGAGGTGAAGCTCATCCCCGACTGGCTGAGCCCGTACCTCCCCGACTCAGCGAAGCGCGTCCGCGACGTCACCAACGAAGCCACGCTCCCGTACACGTCGCTCCAAGACCTCATCATCTTCAAGATGGACGCCTGCGGCCTGCATGAGAACGACAACAGCAAGCGACGCGACGCCTGCGACGCAGCGGCCCTACTGGAGCTGGCCTCTGAGCATGGCGCCCTGCGCCTCGACGAAGACAAGACCGAGCGTGCGGAGGAGGCGCTGGGCGACATGGTTGAGTTCTCTGACGAGAAGGATAAGGGCTGGTGGCAGCGCTGTCTGGGCATGGTGAACGACAAGCCTCGCACGCCGCAGGAGATCCTCTCCGACATCGCCGAGCGTCCCCAGACAGCATCATCACGCTCGTCCATCCACTCCTCCATCTCCCGCGCTTCATCCTACGCCAGCACGACATCCACGCACTCGTCCACGTCGTCCATCTCGTCGACCGCCACATGCGACGACAAGTGCCCCAAGTCACCAGCCGAAAAGAACGGACGCCCTCGCAAGATGAGCGTCACCAAGAAGACGTCGCGCCACAAGCGCCACACGTCCATCGGCGCGTCTACATCCGTCAGCGCTCTCGATGCGCACATGCACCGTCTTGAGCTCGACCGCCCTGCGTCGCCGGGCATTGCTCTGACGAACCGCCTCTAATTTTCTTTTTTTTCTTGTCACAATGTATTGGAGTTTTTGACCTGTAAGCTTGGCTACTTGTACATCATAGGATACCCTCGATTCTTTGTGGTTTAGCGTGTATTTTATTATGTACGAATTGGCGGGATATGTAATTGTAAAAGTTTGGGCCTGGTATTAAAAGTTTTGGAGTTGCGATGGCAAAATGAATGGGGTTTTTAATTCGTGTACACGTTTTAGCGGGTTGATTGGATGTATATAGACCTTCTTTACTCTAGATTTCCTTTGTCAATTAATTGCAAGCGATTTGTATCAGTCTTGTTGTCTCTTCTGATGGGTGCTGGTGATGCGACCATGATGAGTTGACTGTCTTTGCTGTGATGATTGCTCGTTTTGGAGATTGACCACGTGCTTACATCAATGTTGCTGTGATGTCGCATAGCAATTCCCTTTGCTGAATATTTGTTGATCAAACTAACATTAACATTTATTTATTTTTATTGACTCTCACGCATTTCCATATCAATTGTGTTTGTTGTTGGTATTCGATGCGCAAAGTTGACTCACCGTCGAGTCATAGGGTAGTGAGTGACCAAGTTTTTGAGACAAAACATCACCAGCCAACAACCTTGGGACTGCAAAGAAGCAGCACAACGCGTGTCTACACCAAATAAGGCAGCGATTATTCACCTCCCTTGTGTTCCCTTGGTTACTCAACTCAATACCAGCGCCAGGTGATCATCCCAGTGTCGCGAGGCGTACCCAGCCCCCTCGGCACGACACGACCAGATATCTGTCTGTGCATTCAGGGAGGCAGCCGTAGCTCAAAACCTCGACACATGGGGCTTGTCGCATCCCAGCACTAGAAACTTGGACCTTGTTTTAATTAAAACAAGCCGAAATCCACCCTCGAAAAGCTTGTGACTTGGGGATCCTTGCCTGGGAATAACAGGGCAGACTGAAGAGAACCCGAGGTTTCGTTGATGTCGGGCCGCAAGCTCGCCCGAAATATGGGGTTCCGGCTCTAAAGCATTTCTGGGGTGTTATTCCCGACGATGACGAGGCGATTCCCTTCTCTTAATTATGTATTTATATCGGACAGCGATGTCATGCAGTCTCATTTCAATCAATGCAAGGTGAGCTTCTACTTGTCATCAGTCTAGACAGCAGCTTATGAATTGTTGAGTTGGTAATAAAGTTAATGTGTTGTTAGGCGTAGTGTACGACGCCTTATCTTGTGGTTATGCTTAAAAACACCTTGTGTGGCTTAATGTGTGGCGTTGGCATCACAGAGCACATCTCTCATCATAACTTCGATGAAACGGGGAATAAACCGGAGATCTCAGTGGGCGCGGAGCGGATTAACTTGAACCGCTGGGTCTCCAACTGAGTGTCCCGGGTAAGTCCAATACGGCGCTACGCTCAATCGGGAAGATCCAGAGAACGCCAAATTGACGCGACCGACGAGAATGGGGATAGAGACATATAAGACAGATTAACTTGACCTGAATTCAGAATGTGAGCACATCAGCGAATCAAGACAATTGAATAGAACGAGATTTATTGGTGGCTTTAATTGAGTTCGCTGATGAGCCCTCCCTATTCCCTCCCGGCAGCCTCTATCATTCGATGACGATAAGACAGTCCTTGATCATTCTACCCCTTCTCCCATTCTACGTCCAGTGACCCAATCTCCCTGATTAGTACTCCATAGACAGTGCGACGAGTATGCGGTGTCTGGTAATGGTCGCCACTACTCTGTTCGCTGACGCTTGTCGCCGTGTCCATCCTGGCCTTCAGAGTCGCTGCCTCGCTTGATGGGCGAAGACAAATCGTCTTGAAGTTGTTGGAGGAGTCCAAATCCGAGATCAGACACTACGGGGTGTCGAAATTCGCTTCTAGACGCTTCGAGTTGCGGGTATGTATCGACGTCCTGGTAGTCGATGGTGTCGCTCTCATCGCTCTCATCGCTCTGACCACTTTGTTGATCATCCATGGAAACAGGACTTTCCTCGTGGTCACTATCCTCATCGCTGTCACTATCCTCATCGCTAGTATCTCCGGCATCGGAAGAGGATGGCGCCTCGGTTTGGGTGGCTTCCTCTTCGGTGATACCAGGTAAGATCACAGAGGAGTCGCCATAGATTCTGTTGAGCAAGGCGCCACCCTCATCTTCAGGTACAAGCCCCCAGTCGGGCTCATAGTCGTCTCCCAAGCTGTTGTCGAGAAGCTCTTCACAGCCATTTGTGACCTCGTCGACCTCCTCGACCATTTTCTCCAAACACTGCAATACAAGGGCTTTGTCTGTAAGGCGCATCACTTTTCTCAACTCACATACAAGAAGAGACAGTTTAAACGCCACCCATCCGCTGTGCTTTCCTGCGTACATGGTTAGTTTGATCAATAATGGGAAGGACTGGAGCAACATACGCGCAAGACCAAGCATGTCAACGTGCCGGTCATGGTCCTGAGACAACTGTTGGATCTGAGAATCAGTCTTGTCCCGGTACTCTTTGATGCAGTCCTGAGCACGAGTCTCAGCTGCGGCGACTCGAGCGTCTGCATCCCTCCTTATCTTTTCGACAGTCCCTGCAACGGTCTCAAGCATTTGCGCATTGCGAGCTTCGAGGGCAGACGTGTACTGAGCGACACGAACATCAGCACTGACGTTGGCCTGAGCAACGTCAGCCCTAGCCTGAGCAGCACCGGCCTCGAATTTATCTAGCCAGTCTTCCAGAAGAGAGACGCGGTTATTTGCGGCCTCAAGACGAGCCTCGAGATCGGCGACGATTGGAGCGAAATGCAAGCGGCTTCTCTCTTCTCCAACACGTTGCTCACGCTCCTCCACTAAACTTTCGATAGCTTCGATGATAGCCCTCATTTCCTGGCTGTAGTCAGGGCCCCCGGCACGGGTAGCTTGGCCAGAGATGTTGCTGTTGTTTGGGTCCATGATGATCCTCGGCTCTTACTGAAGGGCTAGTGACTCTGCGCAGATTGCCGGGTGTTATGCGGACGCACGATGGGGCTGCGACCAACCGTCAGCAAGTCTGCAATAAACAAAAAGTTGTAATAAGCTTACATACCTGGTTGCCTGTGTTAATCGCTTGTAAAATCGCGAAGCCTCAAGAAATTAAGCACGAGTGAGGGAAAAGAGGATGTTGGCCACATGTGTTAATTTGGTGTTCTTTTATCTTTATGTATTAGGGTTGAAGCCTCTTTTAAACTCAAGTGAACTGCAAAGTCAGTGGTGACAGGATGAATTCTGAGACGAGATGTGACGTGAAGCTGTCAAGTTGAGAGGCATGACTTGTGGTTGAGAGCTTAAATCAGCACAAATGACTTAAAGTTGAGACTCCAAGGCGGGGCGAGTAGCTATCCACTGCCACGAGACAGCCATGCGGTGCCATATGAGGCACGCCTGTTCATATGAGGGACATTTAGCGTTTCAGCCAAAAGCAACATGTTGGGCACCAGTGAGGGCAAAGAGTGTATTGCCCATATGTGTTGATATGTGTTATTTGCCTTTGGATGTTGGGGCTGAAGCCTCTTTTAAACTCTCAACTCTATCACAGTTCCATGTCCTGAATGAGCGCCATGTGGTCAATGTACTTTTAGTCTCCTTCTTTCCAAACTCAACAGGACTTAACTTTATATAATACAAGATTCACTGGTTGACATAGGAGCTTTCTAGGAGCTTCCAGATGGCTTAAAGTTTTGGATTTTCTATCATGCCGCGTGCAAAAGATCAGAACTCTACTTGTCCACTTATGAAGAAATCCCTTAGCTATGGGATGTAGAGTAAATGCTTCTGTTTCATCTATTCCTGTCTTCATTCCTCATTCAGCAAGTAAGCCACAAAGATCTTAAAGACGAACCTCAATCCATTATGAGTATATTACTTATAATACCAAATTCGTCGCCGGCAAAGCTGAAGGCAGAGGTGATGCCTCTCTAGAACTCTTAGGCAGAGTGTTCGTATTGGGAATGTCGGGAGCAGTGGAGGCTAGGGGCTGACGAGACACTTTGCCAGGTTCTTTAGGCAGCGTACTCATCACAGGAGAATCCGTCACAACGGTGCCCTTCGTAGGAGTGCTTGTCGCAGGAGTACCCGTCGCAGGTAAGGCTTGAAGCAGAGGTGACCCCTGACTAGAATCCTTAGGTAGAGTATTCATCGCACTAGTAACCGTCGCCGCACTTTCAGTAGCAGGAGTATTGATCGCAGTCACAGCTGAATGTTGAAGGGACCTCTAGCTGAAGACCTCAGACGGAGTATTCTGAACAGACGACGGTGAGTATGGGTTGGATAGTTAAGGTAGGCAACCGCGCGTTACTTTGCTTTCTCCCCTTTCCTCTGACTGTCTCTCATACCACTGGATCGTACTCCCAGGCTTCGGACCAACCTAAATAAAGATGCAGGTACTGTTTGGTTAGAGCACTTCGGCTTATCCGCTAGTTTGTCCTACCTTGGTGCTTTGGAAATGACCCCGACGCCCTCATCGTTGCCTGCGACATCGACTTGCGTCTCCTCGAAATCCATATAGTCCGTGACACTCTTGAGTTACCACTGGTGGCATTCCCATTGCTATCCTTGCCAGTCTTCTACTACCCCAATTTATATTTCTTGTTCTTGTGCTTTTGCTTGTTATCATTATGAATATCACGCCATCGGCCTTGTAATCGTTCGCGTTCTTGACACGAGCGGATGTAGAAGGTTCTCGTGAAATAGCCTTCTCCTCGATTTGGCAACCCCTGCCTTAGGTCCATTCGAGGCGGTGGCTTCCGGGACGATGGGATATACTACAGATGCATTCGAGACGGTGGTCTTAGACGTGGCTGTCTTGGGCACAGGAGCCTCTAGCGTGGGATCGTGAAAAGAATCGTTGACGAAACTAACCTTGAGAAGAATGGGACCTAAAGGACGATCTCCCCTGTCCTCAACCCATAGGTTTGGATCTGCTGATCAGGTTCATCACGGATCTCTGCTAAAATTGGTGAAAGATTTGGCTGGTGCCATGTGCGCATCGTCTTCGACAGAAGTTTCCTATGAAGGGGGAACATCCTCCATATGTGCATCCGAATCCTCGGCAATTGGATCTTGCTCGTTAGCTGGGGGCTTTTCGATTGGGAGATCACAGCTAAGAGCAGCCAGTTTCGGATCAATCTCAGTAGACTTGAGCGGCCTGCCTCGTTTCTCTCTGACCCTAACCCTTCTTTGTGGTTCCCTCGATGGAAGAGAAGTTTGCTGACCTGGAGCCTTCTTCTTTGAAGCCTGCTTAGCCGATGACGCTGAGGTTACTTTCTGGCTGTTTCGAGCTTTGTCACTTGTATTTGGAGCCCCCTTGCTTACAGAGAAGGAGGTGTCATGCTGCTTGGTCGATTGTATGTTTGTGCACTTGGAGTTCCAGGATGGATGATCGCCGCCTCAAAGACAGCATTTTCGTCTATGACGAACAGTTCTTGGTGCGATGTACCCCCTTTCAACGACTGCATCGCAAACTTTCGCAAATTTGGGAGGGTTACACACAGTCATGCTGCCTTTCATGACAGTGATAGGCGTTCGGGAGAGGCGCAAGGTAACATTGAGGTCTAGAGCATCCAGAAGGAAGCTATTGTATGAAACCCTTACCTTACGGTGACTTTGACATCCTAGAATCGTTCTTGCCCGCCGATCTGCTTCAGGTTGTAGTTTTTTTTTCGATGAAATGGTCAGTACTGATGTCTCAGACCTCAGCGGTGTATCGAGGCTCGATGAGCCAACAGTTGGTAGAGAAACCGAACTCTTTACCGATCGCGGCAGGATTTCTCCAAAATGCCTCGGCTTATTCCCATGATTTGGCGTCAATCAAGATACAGGGGCGCAAGATGCTGTTACGATTGGTGACCTTTGGGGTGAGCAGCGCGGCAGCCGAAATGTCCTGCCAATGACTACTTGGGAACTTCCGCAGACGTTCACAAAGCTTTTAATGGCCTAGGCCTTCATTCTAGATGAGCCTGACATCTGAAACTTCTGCCAGAATATATCTGAGGATTGGATTGTAGCTAGGAAGAAACTTGTCGGGAAATGATCGAGTTCGATTGAGAAGTTCTTGAAGCTGAGTCTTGGTGTCCACGACTACATCCGAAGATGGTGTAGCAGTTATATAACGGCAAAGATCTTGTACCTCATCTTTCAAGACATTCAGCCTATCGGAGAGCTTCGTTATAATTTGTTCAACTTGCTCGAAATTCTCCTGGCTGGTTTGGTAGCACGAGTGTTTGCCATTTAGAGGGCATAAACCCTCAGCAACATCCCCCGTTGCGACAGCGTCAAAAGGGTCGTAGACAAGATAATCGGAATTGCCCAGTTGAGAGACAAACAAAGACGTTGTAAAAGAGGATAGAGTAACGAGCCACGGAGATACTTGGCGAGCAACAGAAGGCAGTCTACATAATTCGATATTATTACACCAAAGTCACGAAACTCGAAGGATTTCTTTTGCCAAAGCATCTAATTGATACTTGGCTAGATAAATATAGCACCTTAACTGACCTGGCTCTCTTCTTGATCACATTCCGAGTTCCAAGCACCAGAGCCATCTCCCAAGCTTGCCGTGGATTATTCGAATACGGTTCTCAGTGACGTATTCGATTCCCGTCTACTTCATATTACGGTATGTATTTAGTAAACGTCTGAGCTTCAATGACTGACTGAAGGTATTCGGACAGTCAAGGACATCGCCTTTCGGTGCCCAAGTGTAGATGCGAGCTAACGGTGCCAACGCGGTCAACCCGAGGATATGCCTAAGACAAGCTGGGAGGGACCGTGAATGTACAATGGACCGAAGCTGCGCATCTGCCAGATTGCTATTTATCACATAGGCTTCGTATTATGGTAGTGGCAAACGGAAATCTTAGATTTTGTCAAGATTCTGGTGAATCAATGAAAAAGGGCCACTGGATTACGAGCCCTGTTCTCAGTGCTCCGAAGGGATGACAGGCCATGTCGAGGTCCGACTTGGAAGGTTCTCCGTCGTGCTAACAATAGAGAGGTCACTCTACGGACAGGACGGTTTGCGAATCTGAAAAGTCCATCGTTCGACTTGCCTTATACTGACTTGCACCTCATCGGCAACTGTTGACCAGCTCCATATCATCTTACTGGCTTTCGTGGCTTAGCATCCGAAGTAGTCACAGTCTCTCTTCTGATCTCCTTGTCCTGTATTCTTTCACGTCTTTCTCTCGAATGTCTCATTGCTGCTTCTATCGCCAGGTAGAAAGTCTACTCTCGTTACACCTTTTGTTTCTCCTTTTCGCGGTTCTTCCTCGACGGCTGCCCTCCTAAAACAAAACGAAAGGGCAGCCGTCCGTCATACGATTTGCTCCCACTTTCCTGTCCCTCATTTGATACTTTACCATGGCTCATCATCGTCAAAGCTCTGGTATCGCGAAGAATAAGAGCAGAACCAAAATCAAGAGTGTAGGAAAACCCAAAGGAACAGGGGGCCGGATCAAAAGCCCCTCGACTATGATGGTGAATTGCGTATTGTGCAAGCAAACATGATGCAGCTGGGGTTGAGGTTTCACCAAATAATGAGTGTTGAATACAGTAAACTCAAAGTCCCCAGTGCACATATGTTGGCCCTAAGCGATCCTACCAAAGAAGTCGCCTGGGCGAGCAGTTTCGGCTACCATTCGGTGATTGATTCAGACCGACCGCTTGTCGAGGGTGATAACCCTCACGACAAGAAGCTATTCCGTGAGATGGCCAAAATGAATACGAAGCGATTAACAAAGCACTGGACTGAGAAGTCAAAGAAGATCGGAAACAACCCTACAAAGCATTCAATTTGTTCAGAGTCTTCATTTGTATTCACAAGTCCATCCCTCTAGATGCCTGGCGTGTTGAATTCCACCAAGACAACAACAAGGGCGTTGCCGCGACACTCTACTCGAGAACCACCTTAGGTGAGATATCTATTCACAATGATCACAACCCCAACACTGCCGAGGTGCAAATTGATGTCGATCCCCTGGTCCGTTGAACATGTGCTTCTGGCCTCCAGCGTATGGTCGGTGACTTCAAACTCCATCATCTTTTGTGGGCTGACTCGTTTCTCAAGCCTCATCGAAGTGTCCAAAGGCCAAGGCTCTCGCGGAGGGAATGGCGCAAGCGGGCATGAAGCTTCTCACGGGAAGTGGCACTAGCACTTTCACCCGAGGATCCTCGGAATCTTGTATCGACCTGACATTCGCGGGCCAGGATATCGCAGCTCGGTGTCTGAGTAGGGGAGTCGACAAAGAGCTCTGCTGGCACGAGTCTGACCATTTCCCAATTCGTACAGTTCTCGACATCCAACCCCCGCTCGACAATTCTCTCCGCTACAAGTACAATAAGGCCGCTGTAGGGAGGTACCAAACAGATATCCAAGACAAGATGGCATCGCTAAACAAATTTGACTTGAAATCGCTCCGAGGGCGAGAGGATGCATCCGACAAGCTGGAGGAGGTGGGTGAACAGCTTCTCGTTAACGTCAAGGATGCCATGGACAATCAAATACCTACTGAATTCATGAACCCGCCACTACCGACAGGCCGACCTATGGACCTCAGCAAGCGAGCGACTTTGGAGAACGAAGCGACCACGATCACCGAGACCCGCCCGGGATTGAGCGCTGCTGAGCGTAGAAGGAAACGGAACGAGGACTTCAGAGTCAAGAAGATCAGGCAGGCAACCAATACCGCCTCGCCGTAGCCGAGACAAGCAGGCGCACTAATGGAGTTTGGAGTATGCTCAAGGGAACCGTACGGAGGGCGCAACCGAAGACTGCGCCCAACATGCAGCCTTTGACAAATGATACGGGCGGCATCACGTACTCGACTGAAGAGGAGAAGAAGACCTGTATGATGAACAACTTATGGTCTGAGACTTCTGACACGTTCGCACGGAGCTTCAATTCCCCGAATGGGATCCGGACAAACCGCGACTGTCGATGCGGCAAACAATAACCGAGGACGAGGTCGACAAGTACATCCGGGGTCAGCCAAGCGGTAAGGCGGCAGGGAAGGACATGATAGGCAACGAGGCCATCAAGCTCGCTCGCGCGCAACTCGTCCCTTTCCTCACCCGGTTATTCAACGCCTGCTTCGAATTTTCAATCATCCCTCCCATGTTTCGACTCACTATCACTGTTATGCTGCCCAAGGCCGACAAAGATTCTCCCAACACCCCCAAGAGCTGGAAGCTCATCGCGCTTCTTCCATCATACGGCAATGTCTTGTGCCGCTGATCATGTCATGTGAATTGATACATATACTCTCTTCTGCCCGCTATACAGCAATGCGCGCTTAGGATAATAACTATTCGTGCTGTTTAAGACATCCTGAGTCCTATCTACGAAGCTTATGATGTTTCAATGAGATACATTAAGGTAATACCATAAAAAGTCGCAATCAACCTATAAAATATGCATATAACCTCAATAAGAATAAGCCTCCTAAAGTAATAATAATAAGTTTTTATGATGATGCTATTCTAACTTTCAAAGTAGAGGCTAAATTGGATGCTCTGCCATCGCAGAATATTCGATATGGCCAAATGCAGGGTTGCAGCCTTACAGGCTGTAAAAAATCAAAACCATAAGGAACTCAGACCTTAGTCTGCCTAGAGAATCTGTGATTAATTCTTTTGTTGCGCTTGTGGGTATACCGGGATTGCATTTATTGGCTGATTACTAGGTTAAAGCTTTGCCCGTAGCTGGAAAGGACGAATACACAGTAAAAACGACAGCATAGCTTTGGGTGCCTGGTTGGTTCTGGCCCCGCCATGGTAACTCTAACCTCCTAGGACTCATGCTGTAGATGCTCTATAAAGACCCCGCGCCCTCCACAAAAGTTTCCTCCCCCCGCTTATCATCCAGAGCGAAACTAGCTGAACATAACATCAACGTCTTTTCTTCAATCAGCATCATGTCAACCAACCGAAGCTTCCTCACTTTCCCGTTGGAGCTGCGGTCGCAGATCTATCGCGATTACTTCCAGCTCGATGGAGGATATGTTTACGATGCGAAGTCCGACAAGCTCAAGACAGCAAATGGCAAGCCGATCGACATCTCCCTTATCTTTGCATGCCGTACCATTGCCAGCGAAACCAGGCATCTCCCCTTGTCCCTCAACTCCGTTACCTTCTCGACTCTATATCGCGAGGATTGGCGAAGTCTAGCTGGCTGCTTTAATGTTGTTGCTACGTACTATCGCCACTTGGAGTTGGACTTTGCCCTTCATCTAGCCGAGTTGATGACACCTGATATGCTATCGCAGCTCGCATCGAAGTATCCTGATTTCGCACAAGAACTTGCGACCGCGTCGACCGACCATATACAGCGCTATCCCATCGCTCACGATAACGACACCAACAACCAGGCGGCTGGCGGATCTGCCTCTGGAGACGAATACCAGCAGAGAGGAGCGTACTGTAATGAGGTCGGATACTTTCTTAAAAACTGGATCGATCCAAAGCACAATTACGCTGGGTTCTCCAGGATTCATCAGATCCGCGGCCCAGGTCATCCTTCACGGATCTGCTCTGCAACTTCTTGTGAGATCAAAGATCCTCTGTCGTACTGTTTGCGTCTTATGGCGGAGCAAAAACCGGCCGAGTTCGCTAATCACATTCGCTCAACCTTTCCGCATTGGACTGGAGCAGATCCAGTGCAGGAGTTTTTCGATCTACGATTCGATGACTGGGCCATTCCATCTGAGACCCAATTGAAACGTGTTATCAGGATCTTGGCACTTGGTGATATCTGGGGGCTCCCGGATATGTGGCATGGCAAGCCAAGAGACGACCGCGATTATATCGACGACAATGACAGTGACGAAGAGCAGGACGATACTGACGATGACGGAGACAGCGATGAAGACGGAACAATCATTACATCTCCTGACCATGATCCTGATAACCATTCACGCGCTCCTCGGGGTATTCGTTGTCGAGAAAAGATCCGATTCTCAGCCGCTGCTAGTGCCATTAGGTTTCTCGAACGGATTCCCAGTCAGCGTACTCTGATGAAGAAGATTATCCTACACGAAGACTTCAAATCTGTAAACAACCCCGAGACTCATGCTCAAGGTCTCGTCACTTTCGTCCAAGAGAATTCATCACTGCAGATTGTGCGTCGCGTCAGTATGCTAGATTGCATCTTTGGAGTCGGAGACGGCCCTCGCGCCGTATCAACCTATCTACACCGCGGTCGGGAAAGACAACAGAAGCTATACAAAAGGCAATTTTCTTTGCGGATGCTCCCATGGCTCAAAGAGGCGATCGCTATAGAAAAAGGACAAATCTCAGCAGAATCATTTCCTCTAGTCCTGGAGGCGGGAGCAAATCAGGACTACTGTACGGATCTATTCCAGCGCCTGCTTCATCGAGACGTTGCCTGGTGCCGGGCACAGCAGGTGCGGCTTGCGCGCGGTACACTATCTTTGCATCCGTCAGACCGCTACCACGATAGGATAGGCGTTCAAGATTTGGAGGCCATTGATCAATTGGTGAACCATACTTCGAAGGCCTTGTCTACCGACTTCAACACTGGGGTTCCATGGGATGTCCAGGCTCTGGTGCAGCAAACCCAACATTTTGACCGGGGAAATTGGCTCATCAGATGGATCCTTCACGATGGAGTGGCGTACGAAAGACTGGTCCTAGATCAGACTTACAGGGACAGAGTGGCTGAGGTTTTCGAGATTCAGACTGACAAACACCATCTCGTAGCTAATTCGGAGGCGACTTAGCGGGTCAATTAAGACGCCCGAAGTAGGGAAAAGGTAGGTTGCTCGTATTAACCAATGCATGTTGCCACGCGAGGCTTTTTGAGGTACAGTATATCACAGGTAGGTTTTAGATAATTGAATGCGACATGTACCTTATGCACCCTGTCCCCAACCCGTCCCTGTTGATGCACTGGTCTCCGGGCTTCTGTATCGCTGCACAAGCGTAATTAAGTTATAAGATCTGCACCACTTTCTCAGTCTATGTTTCCCATGAGAATGATCCTTGGTGGATAACCAGAAGTGTCAGTCCGTCGCATCCATTTTTAATTACGTCGAAAGATGTGCAGTGTTCCTGTAAAATTAGAGTTGGCTGTAAAATATCCCCTAGAGTGCCCCGTAAGATGCCCTGCCAAGCGAGTACCCTGTAACTCATCCAGATGCTGAAGCTCATCGCGCGCCTGGCCTCCCTCGTCACTTTTATGCGAATGGCATGGATAGCTCCAGTTGCGTTTTGCAGAGATTTGTAGCAGTTTCCAGGCCCTATTATAGATTCGCTCCCTTGAGCGGACGACTGAAGGAAGAAGCCTGGGGCCAGTTGAAGAGCAAGTGTTTCGCCTTCCTTGACATTTTGACATGCAAGTGACTTTTAGTGGCAGGGCTCTCCCGCTGGCATGTGTGCAGCTAGGTTCAGGCTGCAATTGAGGCAGCTAACTGTGATGATATTGACTTAATGAAGCTTTGCCTCTTAATTTCAGCTTTTGAGGCTGATTTGCAAACTTGGAAAGATAAAAACGTGCCCCGAACTTCTGTTCCTTTCCGTCGCAGCCTGTGAAACTCTCTATATTTGCTTGACCGTGCTAGATGACTCATGCACTCCATCCATCCCACTCACTATAAGAACCCCGCTGTCTGCCCCTCTTCATGCAAGTCTTCCAGCCTACCAGGTTAACTTTGCCCAACTTCAATCATCACCATCATCGTCTTGGCCTTCGTCGCTTTCACCAAAATGGCTCCAAAACTCCTTACTGATCTCCCATCAGAGATTCGTCAGCAAATCTTCAAAGAGAGCCTCAAGGTAGATGGCGGCTATGTCTACGATGCCCGAACTGAGAAACTGACCAATGCCGATGAAGCCCGTACCCCGATCGACCTCTCCCTTCGATACACATGTCGCTCCATCGCAAGAGACACGAAAGCAATTCCCCTAGCGGTCAACACCATCCACTTCTATACCAGCGATAACTGGCGTAGCTTGGCCGGTTGCTTCAACCTTGTTGCTACTGCGTACTACATCCTAGAGCAAGACTTGGTTTTCCATCTCGCTGAGTTCATTACTCCCGCAATGTTCGCCCAGATTGACGCCAAGTTTCCGAGATTCAGATCTATGTTCGAATCAGAATTGGCAAACCACAATATCAGTAACCCAAGGGACGGGCCCCGCTCGCAATCCCCTGTCGCTAGGATGCGACCTTCTCTCTGCTCATGGGTTCGATATTTCTTTGGATTATACGTCGACGGTCCCGATGTCTACGGTCCTTTTGCCCAGCCTAGCTTTGCTGATGCTCATGAAAACGACTACATGGACCCAACGTGTCACTTACCAAAAGGCTCGCATGATAGATGGCAAGAGCAATCTGGGGACGTCCGAGATGCACTCACGTATTGCCTGGGACTCATCGCTGAACAGGCACCAACAGAATTCAACAACCACATATGCAAGACCTTACCCCACTGGGTTGGTAAATATCAACCGCAAGAGTTTCTGAGGCTAAAGTTCAACCTCTGGCATATCCCTTCAAGGGAGGAGGTCGCCCATGCATTGGATCTGTTAAATATTCACGAATTCGTCTGGAAGCTCCCTGAAATGTGGAAATATCCCTCCGGGTTCTACAAGGAGCTTGGCGATGTTCCTGTTAAGCCACGTCCAGAAAGCGCCGAACCAGGTCAATATGCTGCCGAATATGATAATCCCATGAGAATGGTCGATTATTTCGATTACCGCTATCGCAAGAAAATAAGGTTCTCTGCCACCGCTATAGCAATACGTTTCCTCAACAGGCTGCCTGCTAAGCAGCGAACCCAGATCCGCAGGCTTACATTGCATGAAGACTCGCCATCAGTCAACATGCCGTCACTCCACGCCCAGGGCCTGGCCCCTTTATACAAAGAAAACCCACTACTTCAAGTAGAGCGCCGTATCAGTGTTTTTGGGTGCATCCAGAGCTTCGTAGGGGCGAGTAAGGACTGGATCACTCGGGATAAACCTAGAAGTCTTTATGGGCCCGGCTTTCTCCCAAAGCTACAATCCTGGCTTATTGACGCTCTTTCAATGCGGGACTTAGATATTCCACCAGGTTCCTTCAGTTTTACTTTGGAGGGTGGACCATATGGAGATCTTTGTACCGAGGTTTTCCAAGGGTGCGTCCTCATGAGCATTGCTGAGGGCGAGGCATTCAAGAAATGCCATGAACTAGGCATTTTCGGATCAATAGATGCAGGTTCGATTGCTGGTAACCCGGATCGACTTGTTCTTGATCCCAGATTTAAGGAAGCAATTGAGCACTTGGTGAACCAGACGTCGATCTTATGTTCTGATTTTAACCCTGGAGTTCCGGTAGACCCTGACACATTGGTCGAGGAAAGTAAAGGATATGATGATGTGGAAGACCTTGTTGAGAGATGGGAATTTCCAGCAATATTCCTGAGCTGGAAAATTCCCACTGATCTATACTACGATGTTATGCTACCTCCTCAGTTCGAATTCCAGACGAGGGAGCAGTATATCGAATCACAGGGAGGAAGGGTCAAGGAACAAGATTAGTGAACAAACTCGGTTTGGATACAGAATGAGAGGGTTCGGAACGAAATGGAATAGGTTCATTGAGATAGGGTAAATACTATAAAATAGAAATGGCTTGATTTGATGGGTAAGAGACAAACTTGGTCTTGCAAACTCGAGGCTCATGCGACATGTTCCACGTCAGCATACGCCGAAGTATCGCCTCTTGCAATAAGCTTAGGATATTAATCCTAAGCGACGAAAAGATTTAGGTAATTTAGTCTAAATTTAGGGTAAATTTAGGGGACTCTTTACTAAGTTTATTTTGGTATCCTCCTTTACAGTGGTCTGCGTCGCGCAGCCTTCCATTTGACATGGCACTAAATTGCCCTCAAAAGGCCAGCGTTCTCTAACGCATGCCTTCTCGCGACATGCACGATGACCTAGAATGTAGTCAAACACTGTTTTTTCCATCAGATCGATAGTTATTTATGCCATTAAATTATTGAAATCAATAGCCAAGGCATTCTGTCGTGATTTAAGAGCATTTCCCGTCAGATACGAGTTCTCGGTACCTAATTGCCTGCTGTAGTGCATCATGGCACTGGTTCCCCTCAATAACCACTGAACGAGACAGCGCGATCCAATTGACACGATACCTACATCCAAAGAACAATCTGTAAATTTACTCACTCTACATTTCCAAATCAAGCAAAACTCGATCGATAAGCAGAGGCACCAAGAATATCCGTTGTAGTCCATAATGAAGTCGAAGGATGCATCTGCTGGCAAATGTCCTACAGAGCGTGCTGTAAGATGCCCTGTAAAATGCCCTGTTGCTAAAACTCATCGCGCACCTTCAATCTATCATGATTCCTCCAGTACTCGACGTATTTAAATACTCAGATATTCAGATCGATGTCTAATCTTTCTTCGAAGTTCTTCCTCTGTTTAATTTTATTTCCTGGTCTACAGTACAGTCTCATGTGTATTCCTTTCATAAGATTTTGCGCCGCCAGGGCATAAAAACGTCTAGCGTGACGATAAGCTCAAGACGCTGTCAGCCAAAACATGAGTGTTTCGAATATCACATCAAGCTGGCATCTTTGGCAAGACACGGGATTTCCATCGTAGGTTCCACGCAATAAGCCAACGGCTAGTGATTTCGTACAAATTATTTTGTGGTTGAGGTACGCACAGCGAAAACCGCAGTAGCCCTGTCTTGTATGTTTCAGCGCCCAGCTGGTCTCCACAATGGCGACCTGCTAAGACATCATGCTGGCGGACAGCAGTCTGTTGTTGCCTTTGCGGATACATCGCGTAGCTGAGTTCTTCGAAGCAACTAACGCTATTGGGAGTATCTTTTTTAAATTTGTGCAAGAGAGCTCGTCAGTTCAATGTTATTTCACTCAATTGATGCCTCACTTCTGGCAGTCCGTAGTGCGCCAAGGCAGAATCTCAGCTTTGTCATCCACCCTACACAAAGTGAGCCAGTTGTGGCTGTGCCCTCGCGCAGCAAACTAACCGTGAACAGCCAATTGAGAAGTAAGGCAGATACCACCTGACAAACAATGCATAATGAAAATTGTATTTAACAGCTAAAAACATATTTTATGGTTACAAAAAACTAGCAACGGCGAAGTAAAGAGGAAGCTCGGCGTAGTAGGCAGCAGAACTGTGGCTTGCTCGCCCAATCGGATTTTAGTGTGAGTTGATTAGTCGGCATGTTGGCCAATCATGTGCTTAGGCAGAATTGGCAGGCAGAGGAGGCAGCCATCAACAACAAACGACGTCAATTGAGGCACAAATATTCGGGCTGACTCACAACTGTGCGTCTTCTGCATATAAGATGTACCGTACTGTACTGTATAGCACTTCTCATCTTTCTCTCCTCAAAACACTTCACCATCATCGTCATCATCACGTATCATCCACTACCGCTGTAGCCTGATCCTGACCCTACAGTGCTGCGCCTTAGGCTTGCTTCACCCTCACTGTGCTATCTTCATCGCCTGATATCGCTGTCGACTTGAGCCTTTGACGGTACAGATCAACAACGCCTTTACCCCGCGTCATCATAAAGAAACAACATGTCACTATTTGGCGGTTCACGAATCGGCAGACATGGGCTGACTCCCCCATGCGGCTGCTACATCTTTATCCAAGACACGCCCAAGTACCTCCCTCAGGTCCAGACCAAGGCCCATACCACTATTCTCGCCACAACATCTCGTACCAACCTCACCCAGACCTTTGTCAACCCCAGCGGCCAAGCTATTGACGAACTGCGCTATGTGTTCCCTCTCTACGACGGTGTCTCTGTCGTCGCTTTCACCTGCACCATTGGCTCTCGCGTCATCAAAGGTGTAGTCAAGGAACGGCAGAAGGCTCAGCAAGTCTACAATGAAGCCAAAGCCAGAGGACAAACCGCTGGTCTATTCAAGCAGTCCCTTGAAGCAGCTGATACTTTCACCACCACTATTGGCAATGTCCCCGCTGGTGAGAAGGTGCAGGTCGATATCACGTACCTTGGAGAGCTCAAGCACGACGCCCAAGTTGATGGTCTTCGCTTCACTATCCCGACACAGATCGTGCCGCGGTACGGCGATTCCCAGTCCCTTCCCTCGTCTAATGTCATACAAAAAGAAGGCATGTCTTTCACCATCGATGCAGAGATGCCAGATGGTTCAGCAATCAAATCTATCCAATCTCCCTCTCATCCTCTTTCGGTAGAAATTGGCACCACTTCCACCACAAAGTCGAAGGACCCCTCCCTCCAGAGAGCCTCTGCTACCCTCCAGCAGGGCACTACTCATCTGGAACAAGACTTTGTTGTCCAAATAGTCGCCACAAAACTTGGAGAACCTTCCGCTATTCTCGAAACTCACCCAACCATTCCCAACCAGCGCGCCATCATGACTACGCTTGTCCCCAAGTTCAAACTACCTGCCGACAAGCCAGAGATCGTTTTCATCTGCGACAGAAGTGGAAGTATGGGTGGCCAGATACCTGGTCTCAAAACCGCTCTGCAGATCTTCCTCAAGTCTCTCCCTGTTGGCGTCAAGTTCAACATTTGCAGTTTCGGCTCTCATTTCAGCTTCCTCTGGGACCGGTCACAGTCCTACAGCCAAGAGACACTCGACAAGGCTGTTCAGCACGTCGAGACTTTTGACAGCGACTATGGCGGCACTGAGATGTACCAACCTTTCGAGGCTACTTTCCAGAAGCGCTACAAGGACATGAACCTCGAAGTTTTCCTGCTCACAGATGGTGAGATCTGGGACCAAGATCGCCTTTTCCGGCTTATCAACAAGGAAGTGGCTGACAGTAAGGGCACTGCGCGAGTCTTTTCCCTTGGTATCGGAGCAGGGGCCAGTACCTCTCTGATCGAGGGTATTGCCCGAGCTGGCAACGGCTTTGCTCAAACAGTCGCTGATGACGAAAAGATGGATAAGAAGGTAGTTCGCATGCTTCGAGGAGCTTTGTTTCCCCATATTTCCGACTATTCTCTGGAGATCAAGTATGGCAAAGAAGATTCTTCGACCGAAGATGACTTTGAGTTGATTGAGAAGGTCGTTGACGCCTTGAAGATTGATACTGTTGAGAATGAGGAAAAGAGCAAGGAAGTCGAGGCACCAAAGAAACCTATCTCTCTATTCGACGCATCTGCGAACGATGATGATGATACTGAGATGACTGAAACGCCGGAGGTTGACAAGAAGTTCGATCATCTTCCTGACGTTTCTCTTCCTCGCTATCTTCAGACCCCTGGCACCATTCCTCCTCTCTTCCCATTCAACCGCACCACTGTGTACGTCCTTCTCTCCCCGGACACTCCTTCACAGCAACCCAGATCTGTCATCCTTAGAGGCACCTCAAGCCATGGCCCTCTGGAACTCGAGATCCCCATAACGGTAGCTACTGAGAAAGACTCCGTCATTCATCGTCTGGCAGCACGAAAGGAAGTCAAGGAACTTGAGGAAGGTCGGGGATGGCTCAACCATGCCAAGGACCCCAACGGCAACCTCCTCAAGGAGAAGTACGACGGCCACTTCTCAGACATGGTCGAGCGTGAGGCTGTGCGTCTTGGTGTCAAGTATCAAGTTGGAGGCAAGTGGTGCTCTTTCGTTGCTGTCGAGGATAACGGAAGCGAGATAGAGCGAGCAAAAGTCCAAGAGGCTGTACATGATGAGCCTCAACAACGAATCATGCCACAAATGATGGCTACTCGCTTCGGTGCAACGAGCAGCAGCGTACTTCCTGTCGCGCTTTGCCGCCGCGCCCGCTCATCAAACCAGCCGGATACCAGGAGTAGCGAGCTCTCGAGGAGCTCTGGCAGTACAGCGTTCGGAAGTACGGCTGTCACTCGTAACCGAGACTTGTCTTCAGCGGCTCGAGGTGGTGGCCTCTTCGGAAGTTCCAGGGCTTCCAACACTAGCGGGGGGCTCTTCGGTTACACAAGCACTGGAAGTTATAGTCCTGCCCCTTCTTATTCTGGCGGTGGCTCCTATGGAGCGGCACCAGGGGGACTATTCAGCACAGGTGGAGGTCTGTTCGGCAATGCGCCTCCGCCTCCTCCTGCTGCACCTGCACTACCGACTGTTCAGGCCGCAGCGCTTGCGCCCCCCACGGCTGCGGTTGATGAAGATCTTCTCTCTCAGTATCAAGAAGAGATGGCCGAGGCTGCGGCCATGCCGCTTGCGGAAGAGTCTGATGAAGACATGGGGTTTGCATTGATGGATGACGGACCTCCTGCTCCTGCTCCTGCGCCAGCTGCCTTCTCTGCTTTCTCTGCATCATCTGCTACTGCCACTGAAGTTCCCAAGAGGAAAGCTATCAGCGACATGGATCCATTGCAAGCTTTGACTACTCTTCAAACCTTTGCAGGTAGCTGGTCCTGGAGTTCCGACCTTGAGCGTGTTCTCGGCGTGACCTCTGACCAGGTTTCCAAGTTGGCACTCCCGGCTTCAGTCAAGGACCATCCGGAGCAGAGTGATATCCTGGCAACAGCATGTGCCGTGTTGTTCTTTAGGAGTAAACTGCAAGAGGAAATGGATACTTGGGAAATGCTGGTTGAGAAGGCAGAGGGATGGTTGGAGGAGAACATCGGGGAAGGTGCTGTTTCTGAACTATTTGGTGTCCTCGAGAAGCTCTTTTAGGTGGACTTCTTATGAAACTGTCTTATTTAAAGCCTTTTAGGTAGTTAGCTAGTATTAAATCATTATGTCACTCATAACACATTCATGATTCTTGTAAGAAGGATGTGACGTTCGCGTATAGGCCGGCGAGCTTAGACGTGGCTTCAGACTGCGAATATCATCTGAGCTCCCTTCAAGTTTGGATGATTTAAATAACTACACCTTCCCATCGCCTCTGTCAAAGAGCCTGATATATACAGAGTAAAGTAGGAGAGCCGAATCTCCACTGATGAGTAGGTATCAACTCTTTCAAGTCTGAATTCCCCCGGCTGCTGTCATCCTATCTGGGCAAGGCAAATCATACTTCTCTGTAGCCAGAGCTCGAGTCTTTTAGCACTGCCTATTCTGCCTTAATTCTTTCTTGTTTCATGAAGAAGGTAGCAAAGTGATTTATATTATTGTGTCTCTTCTATCTTCAGCACGTGGATGTGTCATCGTATCAATATTATAAGTTATTTCACCTTGTCATATCGCGATCTTGATTCCTTTTTAACCCTAAATGATCGATTTCAGTTTTTAGTACTTACCCTCTGCTGAATCGAGCCATGCCAACTTTGTGTTAGCCTCAAGACTCCATGTACCTAGATCGATTTGTTTCTAAACCCTCTATATCCTATTTCGTCCATGCAAGCTCTCTATGCGTCTTCCGTCTTGAAAGTCCCTCCCCGTGACTCAATGTACTCTTGTCGTGTCTGAAACTCGAAATTGGGAGCCACCATCATATCGTGATATAGATCATATGGCAAAGGAATGATATCAAAAAGCCACTTGCTCACCCACTTATCGAAGATGTTTTCCCCATGACGTACTTTGGCATCCTGAACCAACTTGTTTATATCTAATAACACACCGGGGTTGAAGTCGCAGCGAAAAATTGATGCTTGATTTACCAAGTGCTCAACAAGTTTCTCAAACCTCAGATCCTTTGCATATCTGACCGCGTTGCTGTCCCGTGTACTTGGTCTCAGAGACGTCAAGAGTCCGGTTTCCAAGCAGATCTTCCAAGCCTTTGATTGAGAAATCTCTGTCTGGATGACTCTCTGGAAAAGTTCAGCGCAGTAATCTTTGTGTGGCCCAGCTTCTAAAGCAAAAGTGAAGCACTTCGTATCGAGACCCGATTCGACCACCGCGAAAGCATCGAGGAGCCAGTAGTATATATTGCGCTCAAACTCCCGGTCCACGATCATTGGGGGTCGGGGTACTAACCCCCTCTCCTCAGTTTCCATGAGAACCAGAATGGAGCCCGGACGCTGGCTAGTGACACAGCCAAAGACACTGGCACGACGCTCGACTCGAAGCAACGGATTCTCTTTCAACAAGGGAACTAACCCTTGGGTATGACGAGAAGGCAGATTCACCGATGGCAAGTCCTCATGCAATGTAAGCTTTCTGACCTGCTTCCTCTGGCTAATCGGAAGGCGTTGAAGAAATCGAATAGCAGCAGCGGTGGCAGAAAACCTTAGTTTCTCACGGCATCGGCGCGTAAAGTGCTCCAACAAACTATCCGGCTTCTCAAACTCCGGAGAACGTCGATCTTGCGGGACGCCCTTGCCGACATGATCGTAGAAGCTTACGGGTGCGTAGTGCCAAGTAGCTGGAAGTTCCCAAACAAAGGCCCCAATATCAAGCAACTCTAGCATATGTGCCACCTGCTCTCGAGAAGGGATGTCCCACAGGTTGAATTTCAAGTTGATAAAGTCTTCGGCGGGGTGATTTCCAATCCAATGGGGGAGAGATTTGTATAAATATGTCGCAAACTCATTAGGTTTCGCTTCGGAGATCAGTTTCAGACAGTAAGATGTTGCCTCCCGCAGCTCGCCTTGGGTCCACTGCGGCTTTCGACGACCTAAACCACCGCCGCCGTTGGCATCGGCCTCATCGTGGAAAAGGCGAAAGGAGCAATGCTCAGACACCCCGTTTATCTCGATCAAGTCGACTTTTTTCATAAATTGTCGTACCATGCTACACACGGCGGGTCGCAACTTGTCAGACTCGAAATTGTATTCACGGTTGTTGTTCTCATCTATCCAAGTCTCATGCCTATCGAGCTCAATTTTAAGTAGTGTCTGAAAACCCGGGCATATTAACTCAAGCCCGGCGAACATTTCAGGAGTGATGAGATGAGCTAGGTGAAACATAAAGTCTTGCTCCAGAACGTAGTGAGTGGTAGCAGCTAGAGCGAAGCAGCCAGCCAAGTTGCACCAGTCTTGACGGAAGACAGTTGAAAACCGGATAGTGTTGACGGCCAGTGGCATTGCCCTGGTATCATTTGCGATGGAGCGACAAGTGTAAAGAAGAGAGAGATTAATCGCGATGCCGTCGGCATTTGTCAGTTTGTCAGTCTGAACATCATAGACATAGCCTCCGTCAACCTCAAGACACTCTCTGAAGATTTGCTGCCGAATCTCGGGAGGTAGACTTGTGAGGCTTTTCGGAGCCATGATGATCAAGTCGCTAATAATAAAGTGTAAAGTGTCGAGGGAGATGGTGATGGTGATGGTGATGAAAGCGTAAAGGCTTTGGAGGGGCAGGCAGGGCTCTTATAGTGGACGCGGTGTGGAGATCATGAGTCATGCAATGTGGCCAATCAAGTGAAGGAGCAAGATAGACTTTCATGGAAGAAAGAGAGGACCAGAGAGTTTTGTGGCCTTACATTTAGCATTGTACACTATCATCGAGCCTTTTATGTATTCTTTCTGCAAGTTGAATACCAAGACCCCTATACCAAGCCACCATCGTAAAAGTCCAAATCAGTTAAGGTTTATCCGCCTTAGTGACACGATAGCTGCCTAATGCAAAGCCGACCACTCGGCAGTCTTTGCACTGGAGGGATTACTTTGTGCCTGTTGGTTCGAAACGAGATCAATGAGGCCACATATTACACTATTTTGGTATGATGGCCATATGTGAATCTCACATAGATAGCTTGCCAGGCCGCGATGCTGGACTTATAGGTCTTTGTGTCTCGGGATACTTTGATCTTGCCTCGGTGGCTATTGAGTCTGATGTGCTCGATGCCTCATGGTATTGATTGCAAGTGTGGAATAAGGATGGTACAAACTACTACAGTAGTCCATGCCAACTGGAACCCGTCTCCCCTTGATGCCTGTCGGACGATATGCTGAGCGCACCTTGGTAGTTCCTGTCAAGGTAGACGATCATAATGGTTCCCGGGAAGCTTGCCATGCTGATGTCGTTCTTTCGTCGGCCCAGAGTCTTCTTAGATCCAATGTCGCCGATTCTTGACTTTCTGGCGATTACTGAAACACTTAGCAGCTTTCCCGCTAACTTGTTCACCAATCGTCTTGGTTACTTCTTGAGCCTTGGCTTAAGACACGGACAAACGGCGGGGAACTTCTGAAATCCCACCAGCGTTGACGTCCTTGAGACCTGCGACAAAGGCCAACAGAAATGGGCATGAACCACTTGTACTGTAGATTCTCCAGTCGACGGATCTACTTGGGGTTCTTGGATAGACTTTGTTTCAATCTAGGGCTTTTATCTCGGAGGTTTTCGAGACAGCGAGAGGATACGTTACAATGACATAAGAGGGTAAGAGTATCTTGATAGCGTCATTCCCCAGTCCCGCTTGGCCTTGCGGAGAAGAGCTAGAGTGAAGGTCTTGAATTTCCAAGGACAGAGAGGCGAGCCTTGGAAATCACTAATATGCACTTGCAAGAGCGCAAGCATTCTGAGCCTGAGAATGTAGTGGGTGCATATGTATTATCCTAACAAACCACTCAGGTGCTCAGCTTAGATCTTTTGGACTCTTCAAAAGGATGTCTTGTTCTGGCCACCCCTTCAGAAGCCTCAAACTTGTGCTTATCACCCGTAGGCAGTTCTATGACATCCTGGTGTTCCACGATCCGCAACTTGGCTACAAGTATACCAGCTGTCTCTACAGTTTCGTCAACATTGAACTCACTTGAACAACCTTGACATAAGCTCTCGGCCTATCTTTGAGACACAATCAGCCTTCAATTCTGACTCCCCATCTTCCAATCCCTTTCAGACGAAGCTCCAAGCAGGTGAAGGCTTGAGTTACCCAATCGAGGACTTATCACCGACTCCAAGAAGGCCGCAGATTTTTGGAAAGCAGAAACAAGACTTTGTGGCCATGCATTTCGTGAATTCTGCCGCGAGAGTTATCGCATGTCTGAGCCGAGACACTAGGTATGTTAGTGGAGCTAGCGAAACCACAGGGATGTCCGCTTTCGAACGAAACGACCCGGACTTGAACCATTTTGAAGCAATTGGCCAGACATTTTGGTACAATGTCTAAGATGTGAGCGAGATGTATTATTTGCAGGTGCCGCAGAGGGCATCGTTGCCAATGAGGACAGGCTAGGCGATGACGAGATCATTGATGCGTAGGTGCGGAAAAGGCATGCACAAACCCCAATACAAGTTCTTGCCAACGAGGAAATCAGTTCAATACAAACGTAACATTTCCATGTATAAGAGACTGGATCAAATATACAGACTGAGAGGGATCCAAGCAAAATCTCATTTGCATCCCTGTACATCCCCATCATCCATTGGCTTGTGCCGGGGACCGTTGCACTGGGACACACGAATGGCGAGTTTGTATTACAGCATCTCGAGCTTGATCAGTTTGAAAATTATTCACAAGCTGTTTCCGAAGGGGCGAACGTCCCAGCTCTTTCTGAAGTGAAATATCAGATAAGCATTTTCTGATTTTGAAGAGTTGAGGGAAACCGTACAAGACATTGCTAGTTGTAAAGAGCCAGGCCTTGACTCCCGAAGCACATTGTATTTGAAAGAGGCGGGCTGAAAGATTAATAGCACTGTTGACTGAGAAGAGTGTCAGCATCCCATCTTTTGCAGCTGAAGCATGGTCTATCAACTTGAGGCTGTTTGCCGGCACGAAGCCCGACGTTGACCAATCTCATCATTATGAGTCTCTAGAAACTCTAGTTGCACCTCTTGATCGATGTTTGTACCGTTCATCTCATTCTATTCATTGTTAGGCCGCCAGAGATACCGTATCAATAGAACGATTGAGCTTCGGCGTGACGACGCGACCTCACGGTACCTCAAGGTTCGCAAATGATGACGTAGACGTAAAACCACTACACATGCGACGCATCGTACCGCGGCAGCCAGGAGAATCGGTCTTGTGCTCGTCGGGGTCAGGTGTTGGTGTCTTGTTGTCGATTGATGACTGAGTAGCAGGATGCGCGACGACAGCATAACAAGACGGTTTAGTTGTCAAATATCACTACATAGAGTCTCTTATCCCTCTATTTGGAGCAACTAGTTTATTCTTGCCTATTGTATCCCTTTATCGTCGTTGTCGTAACCGTCAGCGTTGTGGACATCGGAAACTCATCGCCACGGAGCATTTGAGGTACAGAAGGACAACAAAGCTCTGGATTAAGGCAAGGTCATGTATACGCCCTCCTAGAGGTTATTCGACGTGTTTAACTGTGAAAGTGAAGGAGTTAGGCCCTCAGCTCGTCGTGAACAAATGTCATGCCCGGGAAGCGATTGAAGCTTGAACCGAGTGACGAGCCAGGGCACCACAACAGGACCTTACCATGGATAAACTTGACTTCTTTGAGCTTTTAAATACTTAATTGAGATCTGCCAACCAGTTGACGCTCATTTAATCTTGTTCTATTCATTATTGTGGAAGCTGGACCGCTCCACCATTTGAGCCTGACAAGAGTCGATGGGCTTGGACTGCGGGCCTGTAACTCGGCGATATTAGCAGCAATAACGCGGTTCTGGTTCAAATAAAGGCATATAATAAAATTTCATATCAGTGAGACTGATATTCTAGTATTGAATCTTGCATTTTCTGTGATATACTGATACGTGTTTTTTGCACTGCAAAGCTTCGTCGTTGAGAACGGGGACGGTCGCGGAATGTTCGCTTGTAAATCGCAATATTGACAGCTACAATGCCTCTATGAAATAAATGATGGCTTCCAATCCGAAATTTCTATATTTACATTGATTCATCGGTCTTCATGTGTGTTATTTCTACGATATGCAGCCCTGCGGTGACGTCTTTTGGGTACATACTCGCAGACTGCTGGCTTGCAGTTCCGCGATATTGACCTCAATTACGCATCTTTGGTTTCAATAAATGTATACACTGGAAAATTGCGTCCCTTTAACTCAGCCTCTTGCACTAAAATGTGATTTCCAGGATGTGCAGCCGTGCAACGATGCCCTTTTGAGCGGGCAATTGCAGATTCCCGGGCTTGTAACTCAACGATATCGTCAGCAACAACGCACTCATGGCTTAAATTAATGCGTACGTGGGGAGATATTATCCTAAATACTGTGGAACTTGTATTAAATAACGTATTCTCAAAGATTTGAGGCTCTGCGACACCATCCTCCAAGTCAGCTATCACCAACTGCTGGGTTGTGACTCGTCGATAATGGCGGCGCAAATACCTCTCTGGTTCAGATCATGATCTTCTCTGACATAAAACACTCTAAAAATTGAGTTGTGCCTATTATTTTGTGCTATTTCTGCCATTTGTGTTTTTGCGACATGTGCTTCTCGTCTAGCAATTGAACAGTCGCCGATTATTTACTCGCAACTCGACAATTCCAGCCGCAAAAGCGTCTTTACGGTTCAAATTAATATCTTTTCTAGCTTAATAAGTCTCGGCTATCGACCTAGCACTATTTTAATGTATTATTTCTGTCATTTGTGGCTTAGCGACAAGTCCGTGGATCTTGAGCGCTGGACAGCAGGCAGCGAACTTGCATCTCGGCGATATTGACAGTTATAAGACAGATACAATTGAAATGAATGGAACGACCAATGCAGAAAACTCAAGTGAGCGCTACAGTGTTATTCTTTTGTCCTGTTCCGTTGATTTGCGGCTCTGCGACATGTCCTCCTGTTGGCTTGGGCAATCGACAACAGAGCAGACAACAGGGTAAGCAGTCGCAGAATGTCGGTTTGCAACTCGACGATATTGACGTTAATAATGCTTCTATTGGTTTGACGCTAGTATTTACCAAAATTTCAGATTCTGGAGACTCAGGTGATGCTATTTTCTTTTGTTAATTCGGAGTTTTGCGATTTCGTGATTTTGGCCTTCGTGTTTGGGACGACCAGTCAGTCGCAGACTGGACTGTAACTCAATGATAACTCCCTCAATAGGCTAACTGTGGCTTCCAAAATGAAGTCGCTCGGAGGAGAGGTATTTTAGATTTAGATAAAGGTACTAGTTCTGATATGACTTGCGATTTGCGGTGTTGCGATAGTGCCCTCGTGCTCAGACATGAAGTGCTGCGTCGCGATTGAGCCAACCGGACATGATTCACGCCACGACACCAGCTGCCATTCCCGAAGGACTATCGGCATGAGACTGTATCGATTGATCTCCAATGGGATGTCTCAAAAAAGATCTCTAACTACGTCAGGTACGCGAAGTGCAGCTCTGCGAGAATGCTGATGTGCAGACGTGACTGACCAGCCCGGCGGCGTCCATTCAACGCCGGCTTTTACCGTCAAGAGTCTATATCAATCAGTCTTTGAGTACTTCTTCTATATTGTCGATTTAGCCAGGCTGTGTCTGCGATACTCCTGTCCACAGAAAATGCTCTCGCGTCCTGACACCAACAGCAGTGTCGCGCTCACGAAACGCGACAACGTTATGAACCGTTATTCTGGACAAACCATCGACAAAATCCTACGGCAAATGGCCCTCAACTAATCGTCTGCATATGTCAGATTCGCCAAGTCGTTTGCTGCTCTGCGACGGTCCTCTCGCAATGGCCACAACAGCTTTGTCACGACTGACGACGCTTCTCTTCACGACAATGACTGTCATTTCAGGCCTACCATATCCATGGGCCTACATGAAATCGTCCTCGATTGCATCTCTGCAGATATTTGCTTTGGTCGCATCCGCGACGCGCGATACTGCGACAATGTCCTCGTGTCTACTCGATGTCGCGATTGAACCAACTCGTCAACCCTTCATTTCATTTTATGTTATATTACGGACCCAAGACCGGCGAAAACTAATATTGATGAGTCTCAATCAGTTCTCTGAACATAGAAATACTCCTGGGTTGTAATGGCGATGTGTGCTTCTGCAACAGTGTCCTCCTGCATGTCCAGTCACGAACTGCGCTGTCCGAGCGACTGAACCAACTCACCAACTGATCCTCACACGATGTCAACTGCTATGCAAGACAAATTATATCCAAGAAATTACAGAAATCAGTCTTCAACTATTTCTTCCAAAGTTTCTACTTTACGGGGTCATATCACAGATATGCGGCTCTGCGATAATGTCCTTGTGTTGAACGACGAGTACCGGTCGCAATTGAACCAGCACGCCGATGCCCGCCTCACTTCATCTCACTGCAACTCATTCGCACCACGTAAAATCCGCAGAAAATGAGCACTCCTCATTTGAGGCTCATCTTCTCTTTCATTGCCTTTCATTACCTTTCATTAAATCTCAATTCCCGACTCATGATCCGACATCACGGCGTCTCGGCCCCCTCGTCGGCCGACACGGAGCCGGACCTCAAGCTCAATCACTGGTGCGACGCCCGCCGACCGACACAAAGTACGGCAGCACTTCCGCTTACATATAAGAACTCAATTCCTTCAAACTGAGACAGCTAAAAAGGAACCACGGCGTCTAAATCTCCGCCTCTTCCGGCATCGCAATTCTCAACCAGCAAGAGCACGAGTTTCGCGCATGCACGGGATAATAATAGCCAGCCACCTCCACTCTGTCAAATAATTTAGCGCGCAATGCCATGTGGAAAAAGCGCCAAGATCTTCACCTCAACCGGATCCGTTGACAGTGGATCAAACTCATATCAATCTCACACATTCATTCAATGAGATTATGCGTCGTGCCAATTAACTTTGCCAGATGCAAAGATTAAATCGCGGCTCCGAGTTGTCCGGTCCACGGTGTCAAGACCGAACAGTAACAAATTCTTACACATGGCTTAGGCATCTTTTGACGTTTGCGTCTGGAACGGGCTACGACCAGGATACATCCTGAGTTCTCCTCTCTGAATCTTGGCTACGAATCAAGTGGATCTCAACTCATTGCTAGATTGGCGAGCTGAAGGCACCGTGCTACCGAAAGAAGAAAGGAAGAGTGTCGATCAGTGGGCGGTGCGGGATGTTACAGTACAGCGGGCGACTTGAGATTCGGCAAACAACGAAGAGAGGGAGATCCTGCAGTGTTGTCTTGGCTAAAATGAAGAGGGGGGGGAACAAAACTGCATTATGCAGTGAAGGATCCAACTGGCATATCATGTCGATGCACGTAAAGCAAGGAAAAGATGGCAACGAAAAAGGATGTAATCAGAAAAGACCTTTTGTCGCAAACGAAAAAAAGGGATAGGGTGGCTGATTAAATTAAGTTACATGGGCAAGTGTTCGTTCGTTCGTTTGTTGGTGCAGGAATTTTATGAGACATCATGTTTTCTCGCTGTTGGTGTCACATCTGCCATCCGGGGTCGAACACGAATTGAGGGGAAGCTAAAAAGAGGCAGAGGCCTCAAGACAAACGGCCAACGCCAACACCAACGTTTTTGTCTCAGCGCAGCATTCACTCAATTAGAGACACACAAGAATAGAGAGGAGGAATGTCTTGAGTTACAGCACATAAACGCCACAACGGAACAACGTTTGACAAAGAAACGAAAACGACACCCTCGTGAATTTGGGGATCAAAGCTTGGGTTGGGTAGCTCATGTGGAGAGAAGAGGACAGAGCTTCCCCCGCCCGGCCGAGCGAGCACCAACTGAAGCATGAGCTTATGCAGGGGTCCATCGTGTGTACCCAGCTTCAATTGAGTAGGTAGACAAGAGAAGAGACGAGATAGCTTCACGTCGTACAAGGAATAAAAAAAGCTTGGGTGACATCACTTCTTCCCCCTCGAACGATTGAGGGGAAATGACAAGGGCCAGATGAGGAAATGGAAAGAGTCGAGATGATCGTGTTGCGACTTATGAAGCACGGACTCCGGACACTGCCGCAATCGAACCGAGAAATGTGACGGAGGAGATTAACTCAGATTGCTCCAGTCAAACAACAAAGCCAGATACTAGATGAAAGGCAGCACTTGTGAAGTAACTACCGTAAAAAGAAAAGAGAGCCTTTCATCGTCATTCGCAGTGAGAGTCAATTTGCGGAGAGAAAGAGTAGCATTCCATTGACACACACACTGGTTTATGGAAATGGTTAGCCGACGCGGCCCGCTGCAGGGACGTTTGACGCCGCACCATGTCACAAACACAAAAACCCGACCAAGCCAGAACCAACAACAGAATTCCTCTCTCTAAACTCAATGTAACTGTGACTGTGACTGATTCAGCTGCGCAATCCCGTGTATTTTTAATTTAATTTTGTGGCTGATTTAGAAAAGCACGGGCAAAGGAATGAGATTGAGTCAAGATGCTCTGCCTCATGAAAAGTGCGGATCCGATGGCTGATTGATAGCTTGACACGCTAGGACAGGGCTGATTGATATTTCTGTGGGGATGATCAACGGGGATTGACACTTCAACGTCATATCGATCCTTGACCAAGATCAAAAAACAAGAACAAGAAAACGAGGAGACAATACGATAGTGAAGAGCATCATATCAGAGTGAACATCTGCAATTACCCTTCACTTACCCATCGCGATGACAAGTCTTGCCGCTCAAATCCCGTCAACGTCCCCATGTTTCAGCCCTCCTTTCTAAAAGATGCCACTAGCCGCACCGCAAGATGCCGCAAAATACACCGCAAGCTCTCCCTGACCCTTCTCGGTGTTGCTCTCCCGCTTCCGTAGCTTCTACGGTGAAGACCCGGTGAATCTCAGACCTCAAACAAAAAAAAGGTACGAACGAGGTTCCGCAGTTTAAATGGCGATTCCCGAAACACCGTTCTCGTGATACCGTAAAACACACCATCAAACGGACGACCAGAGGCACGTTTCGACGATTATTTCCCGCGATGCAACCCAAGTCTCCTCCCACTGAAATCTTGGTGGGGGAGTACATCTAGTCTAACACGTGCTCTCCGTTCCGGCCCCCTCCGCTCACGCGTTGTGGTGGGCAGGTCAAGTCCAAAATGGGCTGTTGGCGAAATCAGGCCACTTTTTGAAGTTCAACCCCCGGTTATTTGCATTTAAACCACCACCATGGGTGAAATCTCAACGAGGTTTCTAGTGATGTGCAGGCATCGTTTGGAACTTGCTTTGTTCCCGGGACAGCGGACGGGAGGCTGCTTTAGTGGTGAATCATCGACCCATTGCGACGTAATTGATCCGAGGAGCTGTGATGATTTCATGTATATTCAGGGTCTCTAAGATTTATTTGAGGTAATTATACGGACATGTTTCGGGAGACAGTGAGTATTGTTTGGTGGATGAACTGAGATCGCGGGTATAGACAGAAGCGATGAGATGGAGGTTGATTGAGAACAGACGTCAACATGGGGTTTTCGGGCTGCATGCACGGCATTCAAACAAAGTGGGAACACGAAAACATGTGTCTGTCTGTCTGTATACACTCAGATCTCGCATCCAATCCTCGTTCCTGGATGCATTTCCTTTTAGATGTATCCGCTTCATCTACGCGACGATAACACAATCCCTGTCCCCCGACGGGTCTCGACCATCTTAATTGATCATATCACCATGGTTTTACGGAGTAAATCTGCATGCTACAATTATTTCCCGACAATTTGTCTCACAAGCGACTCCATCTTCGGTGTTCGCCAAACACATTTAGAACGTTTGATTCACCTTCTAGGCCTCGGGATGTTTTCACGAAAATGTCCAACGGCGATTGACCTCGCCACGCTGCGCGGAACAGTGCCGGGGGGGACGTGGGGGGGGCGTCTGGATCGATAGGCGACGAGCGAGGTTTGTTTCGC
>JABSSZ010000966.1:0-54794 GCA_013755755.1 Fusarium sp. NRRL 25184
TATTAATATATCAGTCTGATTTCTAAATTCTACTAAGTACATAGTAAGGCATTACAGCTAAAACAAGAATGTAAAAACACCAAACTACCAGATAAAGCATCTCGTTTTATTTTCCAAAACTCTACAGAGCTAGTAAGTATACTTAAAGGAAATACAGTATCATTAAAACTAAGATAAAGCATTTATCCAGACCATCAAACCATCAGTACACGCCGATGGCTTCACCAACAACACTGCGGAAGATCCCTTTCGGGTCAAACTTCTCTCGGACTGCCTTGAAACGAGCGATATGCTACAGAGAAAATATTAGCAATCTAGTATCAGCCATTTGGGAATGATCTTACATCAGGGTCCAGGTTCTTGGCAGAACGCTCGAATACCTCTCTGGTATTCTTGGTCCAATGCGGGCGGCACGGGAATTCATCAATGAGCGTTTCCGCAAGTTTGTGATCTAGATGTTCTGTCAACTACATAATCTTTGGTCATTGATTTAGCCAACTTACAAAACGGCTCGTTATATCTCAGACCATCACCAATGCTTGGTTTGTAAGACGGGAAGTCCAGCATGATAGCACCTTTATCCCAATCAGCGCCGTCAGACGTGCCGTAGGTAACCTGGCCGAGGAGGTCGAAATACGGTCTGCCGAACTTGATGTTGATGCCGCTCCTGTAGGTCGATGCCATAAACTTAAGCTTCTTGGCCTCGTTGTCAAAGAGCTGACGGACCCGCTTGAGCATTGCATTGGCTTGAGTCACAGGGAATGCAAGTTCAAGAGTATATCCGTGAATACCGTATTCCCAGACAGGCCGTTGATCAGGGTATAGACCGCCGATGAGAACGTCGTAGTTCCAGCCGTAGACTGGCCACTTGGTGATGGGTTCGTTGGTCGTCTTTTCTCGAAAGTTTGGATTCTCCCATTGTCCAAAGAGAATCTCTTCTGCGAGGAGGTTGGATAGAGCGACGCCCTTTCCGGTGTTCCAGAGGGCAGTGATAGCGCCGGCTTCGAGTTGGGTGATTGAGAATGTATTCTGGAAACCCTCTTGGTCACTTTTCTCAGTTGGAATGACATCGTAATAACGCCAGTGGAATTTCTTCTTATGCGGCCACCACTATCATCATTTAGCATGCGCTCACTTCTATGAAGTTCTGTACTTACCCAAAAGTTCGCCGTTGCATATGGGGCGATCATACCATAGATATCCCCGTTGAGAACATCAGCCTCATCCAGCGTCTTCTGATCAGCGTAGACTTTAAAGTCGGGATAGATCTTGAACTTTATTCTGACAATGACACCCAAAAGACCAAGAGATGTCGAGGCAGCAAGCCACTCATCACTATCGTCACGCTCCAGGTGTCGCAACTCACCGTTGCCATCGATGATATCGAGGGCCAAAACACCAGCAGCGACCATGGAATCTTCTCGAATAGAAGACCGGTGAGCGCCCATGGCGACGCATCCGGCCAGAGTGATGTTCCAATTGACGAGGGTATATCCCGCAGACGCACCGCGCTGGTGCAGGTAATCCGCGAGCTGCAGGAATGTTACACCAGCCTCGATCATCACAGTGCCAGCGTCGAGGTCGAGATCGTAGATCTTGTTGACCCCTTCTGTACGAATGATAACAGTGTTTGGATCATCGGAACACATCGTGTCGTACCACATATGTGCTTTTCCAGACGCGCGAACTCGCTGGCCTGCCTTGATGGCGTTTTGGACAATGTTTTGGATGTCTTTGACACTAGTAGCGTCATGGACAGCCGAAACGTTCTGACAGGCTGGGAATCCAGGCCCGTCGAAGGTGTTGTACGTGAGAGCATTGGCGCTGAAGGCTAAAGCCAATGCTGCCAAACTTCGAAAAAGAGCCATGGTGATAAGTAACCACTGACGATGGTGATTGAGTGGCAGCCAGCCTGAATAGTCTAGAAGCAATCCCCATTCTATTTAAGCTTATCCAAAATAACTAAAGGCATAGAGTTAATTGCGCTCCGATAAGCGAGTTCCATGTGAAAGTCCAAGACGAGCGCCGAGCAAAAGCTAAACCCCCGTGTAACACTAAACCTCGAGTTGGCGATCGACATCATCAGATGATGGAGTGCAGTTCCCTTCAGGCAGGTCCCCTGCCCAGAATGTCACTTTACGCGGGGAACTCGCCAACTGTAATAATAGCCGCCAGTGTTCCTGGTTCATTACCCCAGAATGGGTCGTTCCGTGATCTGCTGATGTCCAAAAACAGTAGAGCTATAGAGGGGTTATGCATAAAACCCCAGTTGTATATCCCGTTCTATTAACGTTACCCCGCGTTTTGAACTGGATTGTTGGTGAGGCACAGGAAACGACGTCCTGATTATGATTAGGTTCACCTGTGGCGGCTTTTACTGCCTGTATAATAATTATACACCGGAGTATGAACACTTTGAGCGAATAACCCATGACATCATTGGACAACAAGACGGTGCAGATATCTCACGTCCTCTCCATGTTGAAAGCAAGTGGGAACAAGGCCGGAGAGGTTGAAAGATTAAGTCTTGGGAAAGAAATAGCCATCAAACAAAAGACATGCTTAACTGGCCGGGCGGCTTCATTGTATTGGCAGAGCTGTATACCCTATGGCTGGCTGTGACCCACTTCAACATTCAAACCGTCGATGAGGGATCGGAAGCGGAATAATAATATTCCATGGCCAGCGACCGGCATCATCAGATATCGCTTCCTTACCGCGATTGTTACAGCATGAGAAGCAAGCATCTTTACAGTAAGGAGATCGCCTGAACCATAGGCGCAATCATCTAAAATGCCTCCCATGAACCTCGGTCTTCCTTACAACCATTGCAGCCACAGTCCCTGCCAAGCTGGCTTCCAAAGCCCCAGCCTTCTCCGCTGCGGCGCTTGTCAAGCCGTCAAGTACTGCGGCAAACCGCACCAAAAGACTGATCGACCACGGCACAAGGTTCAATGCATCCCGATAAAACAGACCAAGGACAAGCTCGCAGACGAAGAAGCCAAGTTACGAGCCAATCCAGGTGAAGATACTGATGGAAACCCTTTCGACAATTCCGTAGGTCTTTTCTGGTTCTTCAAGAGCACGCGTCCCTACATGCAGGCTCGTCATGATTACATCAGTGCTATTCTCAATGTGCGCACCGGAGAAGCCGTGGAGATCGCATTGCAAGAATCTCTTGACCTGCTGCGTCTCTGCAGAGGCGACAACCTTGGCGTTCGCTCACAGGTTCCTGCGCTGTATCTCCGACTGGGAAGGGATCAAGAAGCATACGATTTCATCAAGTGGTATTCTGTCAAAGGCGACGAAAAATACGACTGGCGCGACATGAGCTTGCCGTTCCTTGATCTAAAGGGAGAAGATGCGTTCGAGGCTGTTATCGAGAAACCTTATTACTACGACGTCTCCTTCAAAATGGCCCTGACGCTCATCAAGATCCGTTTGATGAAGGATTTAGAGTCGCTGCAGGGCTTTTTACAGAAGAGACCCAACGCGACGGGGGAAGAGAGATATGATTATCTACAGGAGGAGGCCATGAGCGACATTCTTCTAAAGCGGCCGGACATCGTCGCGAAGAACGACTACAGGGACTTGATTGCGGAGCTGAAACGCCAGGTGCTGCAGTGTTACAAGATGGTCAAGAAGGACAACAAACACATCTGGTCGGGCATTGAGAACCCGAACTTGTATGCTTATGATGTGCCGAGCGCTTATTCTTTCGGGTCGCGGGAGGAGGCAGTGCTTATCTTTCGCCACTCCTGGTATTCTTGGTCAGAGACGGAGCCGGCGATACAGTATATTAGGGGGGTAATTAGGGATGATAGGTAGGAATCTGCCATGTGAACGAGATCCGTGCCCAGCGCAAAGATAACAAAAACATATCTGAAATGACCTCATATGAATGCCGAGAAAGCTCCCGTATTCGAGACTTTTAGGTAAACAAGCCCCGGGGCGCAAGACTTCTGACCTCAAATCAAGGTTCTAAAAATATTTAGTCTAAGATCCTCTAAATCTATACTAAATTATGCTAAGTTTACCTAAGGTTTTTTGTCACTGATAAGTTAGTCGTTGAAGTGTCGGGCCGAGGTTCGTCGACACGGTATCGCACCTAAAACACGGGGCTAAGCAATTATATGGGGTGCGCTTTGACTTTACGTCCGGTGAGCCTGACACAGACGATTCGGAACAAAACACCATAGAGAGCCATGATCGACAACGTTTCTGGTTAGCGACATTGATTTTCGGTTAGACGTTTCCGAGGCAGTGGAAACGCGAGTCAGTTGAAACGCCACGCTCAGACCTTAAAACTGGCCAAAGCCAATAGTAAGGGGAAAATATGGAGTCATCGCGGCAGTGAGACGAGATGATGTACCGAGAATGATCTACCACGTGCGGTCGGATGAGTGTGCCGAACAAGTGCGGTAGAGGGGATTGAGACTAATACAACTTGGGGGATTCTTGCGAGGGAGTTGTTTGAGATGGTGGATGATAGCTTTGACCATGGCGATGGTGATGTATAAGTATGTGGGCTGCAAAGACTTCAGTTCCAATCCTGCCCAACACTCATCGCATCATTACCTACGCTTGACACTACCAAACTAAGTCTCAACCATGCTTTCACAATTCATCACCTTCCTCGCCCTCACCGGCTGCGCAGCCGCCGCTCCCAGTGCCAGAGCTACAAAGTGCACATCCTACACCATCATCAACACCCGCGGCACCGGCGAAATCCAAGGTCCCTCCGCTGGCTTCCGCACCATGAACTCCCAAATCACATCCCAACTCCCCGGCGGCAAGATCTACAACACCGTGTACCCCGCTGGCTATGATCAAAACTCTGCTCAGGGAACACAAGACATCATCCGCGAGGTGAACAGTGTCTTGGCGTCTAACCCTAGCGAATGCTTCATCCTGGAGGGTTACTCCCAGGGCGCTGCGGCGACTGTGAATGCGCTGTCGCAGCTGACGGGGAGTGCTGGTGATGCTGTCAAGGGTGTATTCCTGATTGGCGATCCGTTGCACAAGAGCGGGTTGGCGTGTAATGTTGATAATAACGGTGGTACGACGACGAAGAATGTTAATGGGCTTGAGGCTTTTGGGGGCGGGGGTATTCCGCAGAACTGGGTCTCTCGCACGCTTGATGTTTGCATCTTTGTAAGTTTCTTATCAAGCCTGGGTTTTGGGGGGTGTTGACTAATGTGAATAGGGCGATGGAGTTTGTGATACGACGCATGGGTATGGTATCAATGCTCAGCATCTTCAGTATCCCAATGATGCAGCGACTCAGAACCTCGGAACGACTTTTGTTGTTAAGAAGTTGAGTGGATAAGCAAAGTGCAGCCATGAACCGCGTCGTGACGATCGTTCGCACGGTCGTGGTCTTCGGTGGTACTCGCTGGCACTGGAAACGCCAGAAACCACTCAAGATTTGGAAGAGGAATGTTCATTTTATGTATCTAGTATTGAGAATGGCGATGTACATAGTAATTGGAAGCTCTGATTTGAAGTTTTTATGACCTCATCGTGATGACAACGAGCTTGATCCAAAGTCCAATAGTGCGTACGTGGTAGTCCTTGTCGCTGGGGCTAACTCTCAACTATATGAAGATGCGTCTATCGCTCCAGTTCATGTCGTCTTGCGTAGGCACCATATCAGTCAGGCAACTTGGTGCAGAAGAGTTTACAGTTTTTTTTTGTACTTTTGCTTCAGCTATTGGAAAAAAAATGTAGTACATGTTTGAGTGACAATCGTGATAGTTTTCCGTAGTTATTCAAGCGAATCCGAGTTATTTGCTTGGACCGATTAAAAGGAACGAGATACGATAGCCTTTAACGGTTTTTTTTTTTTTATGTAATAACCTTGGGATATCGATGCTGTTTGCAAAATGCGACATTCAATTCAATCTGCTCCAGGGTGAGTCAATGACATAAATGGTGCGATCCTCATCTTCCCCGCCTTTTGTTTGGCTTCCCGAGTGGTCAGAAAATTCTATTGGTGTAAAGTTGTCTGACAAAATCAGCCAGACTTACTTAACCTGTTGAAGGCTGAAATCTGCTCAGGTATTTTTGCTATATTGAGGCTCCTGCTCCAGGTACGGCCCTTTTTTGAACCAATGTCATGTGGCTCCGCGGAAGAGCAGTTAATCCGCTCCTCTGGGCCAGTGGCAAGCTTTTCCCTTCATGCGTGTCTCAGAATTGCTTTGCATGCAACTCCACCATTCATTCATTCATTCATTCAATTGATCAGTCACATCAAGAGCAGCATCGCCATCACGCACACAGTTCAACCGTGTCTCACTGGGTCATTGACTTTGTTCTTCATCACAAAACATCTAAAAATATTCGCTTTCGGACCGTTGAAACCACTGAGCCAGAAGGCCCCCGCTCCAAATACCGTCATCATGCCACCAAAGCCACCAAAGAGAGGTGATTCCCTAATCGAAATCCTCACCTTCGGCACGCTCTACGCTGTCACTGCAACAGGCATCGCAAGCCTATTTCCTCAAAATGATGAAAAGAAAGATAACAAGGAAGAAGGGACCAAAGAAAAAGAGAAAAATTGGTTCCAAAGAAATACTATGGTTAAGGAAAAGGGCTATTATATGCGCGAGGTTAACGAGCAAATAAAGAAGGACAGAGAAGAATCCGAGAAGAACAGACAGAATACTGAACCACAATACATCCCACCAGAACCTTTCACATTAACTGAGCAAGATCTCTTGCAAAGAGAGAGCATATTAAAGGACTCAGGTAGTTGAGTAGTTGCGCGGGATAATGTAAAGATATAACCTGAATTCTGGCCCCTTGGGGTACCGCGGCTCTCAGGTGAATTTGATGCCTTGGCAAATTGATATGTGAGGAGAATTGAAGGTGAGTTCTACGTATATGAGTGAGAACGAGACGCTTTGACAGTGGCGGATATGTCGATGAAACCTGCCAACATGTCATAGTCCTTGTCTGTTTCTCATAATCTTTACCTAAGCGATAAAAAGACGTATGCAAACTTAGCACATCTTATGATGACTTTAGACTAGATTGTTTTAAGGCCGAATCATCTGCCTTACTGCCCTTTGCTGGTCCATGTACAATGAACACGCACCGACTCTGTATCTGGTTCTCAAGGCACTGTCACAGAACACTTGATTGCAGACAAAGAAACCCACAACGCGTATCTCATGAACAGAAAGGGCTGATAAATATGGGAATTATCAGTCCCCAACCAATTCTCAACCTTCTAGTCTCCCTAACTTGCTATTCGACCACTATGACTTGCAACACAGATCCCTATTTGCTAGGCCGACAGTTCCAGCGGTTCCGCCAAGACAACCCCGACAACATAAGCGAATTTATTTGGACCGAATACGATCTCTACTTCTTCGAGTGTTGCCCTGTCTCAGCCTCTGGGCAAACGGAGGAGAGATACCCCCTCGAATGGCGACATGATGCCCTGCGCTTGCGATCCAACCGCGCTCAATGGAGGACTCTGATGGCGCATCAACATCCCTACGACGATGCCATGGAGGAATGGCTTTCGAACTGGCGACAACCCATCATTGAGAAGTGGCGTGAGGAGAGAGCTGTGAATGAGAACGGGCTCTGGAAGCGGTTTTGGGGGTAAGAATCGTCGACTTTGCCAGGGTTCGAGGGAGTGATAGGGCCTGGTAAGCTTCCGTGATGGCCAAAGTGCTACGTGAGCCAGATGTATTGGTTCTAGTTGAGTCTTGTGGCTCAGAGATTATATCCCCAGAGAGGACTTAGCTACCTGGAGTGTATTCAGGAGACTTAGAGGGTGCGGACAATCTGACTGGGAATTGACAACTATATCGTGCGTCATTCAAGTTATCTGCATGGTTGGGTGTGATTAAGAGCAGTAGTGATGGACTTGTTGACTGCAACGATGAGTAGATGAGAAATACCAGATAAATAAAAGTAGGTAGAACGACTGTATTATAATTATGTAGCTATGTAGTTGATGCTTGCCTTTAAGGTTAAACTTTAGGCTGCTAACACAGGTGATGAGTATTATAATTATGCATTTAGTTTTATGTTCCTAATGTGTAGGAAATGTTCCATGGAAAAATAATTAAAAAGAAATCTCAGGCTGAAACAGAAAATACCAAGATTTAGTTATCCGCCGTAAGAACCAAAACCGCAGCATTTTAAGCAGTAAGCAAACCATGCTTTCAGCAAAATATACATAGGACAGAAAGCGCCAATGCTCCCAATCTTCTAACCTCTGTTATTCATAACCCTGGTCGATACTTGCCTGCTTCTTAAGCGGGTGATCAAAGAGTCGTCCTACTGCACAGATAACCACACAAGGCACAATGGAGAAAAAGACAACCCATCTCATATCAGAAGTGTCCCAGTATCCATTATGTGGCGTAGTGTTTGGGGAAGACTTTAACTGAGAGACTGTGAAGTAGTGTCGCAGGAACATCTGACTGAACTTGAAGTGGAGAGAGAGAACGTAATCATCGCGGTGTTTCCAAGCTAGCAGTTTCATGATATCGGCACTATTGACGAGGTTAAACCGCTCAATTGCGGTGTAGATGAGAACTGCACTTATCCAGATAAAGCAGAGAAGATAGCGGCGGCGGTAAAATTTGGTATTCTTGACTGTTTGCTTGGAACCATCGGTGAATGGACTCGGTGGCGTGGCACCTGGCGACGAGGCGGATGACAACGGAATAGTGGACCACCAGCCATCACTTTCTGTATCATCGTACTGTGGTTTATTTGCGGGGTGAGTTGGGTCGGGATAGGATTCGTCTTGATTGCCGTTTTGGCGCAGGGTTGAGTCTTCGAACTGTGACATTTTGAGCGATGATGAAGTATTCAAGCGTGACGATAGATAGTGTTGTGATCGGGGATTATTGTCTGGCGGATTGGGGTTGATTGAAGCTGAGATGTTGTTGTTCTGAAGGCTGTTCTACCTGTAATTAAGTAAAAGTTATATCCACGAGCAAGTACCGGTCTATTTTACAGCTCTTTGTGAGATGCATGCGAACAAACATGCTGGTCGCCAACTTACAAAGGGCTTGAATGCGGACCCTTTGTTACTAAATGATGCAGTACTGTTCTTTGAATTGCAGTAGCCGGATTGAACTCAGTTTCCAGGCGACAAACAACCGTAACCACAATTAACGGGATGGTCGCAACGAACAACCAATCCTTTGAGCGGCTTTACGCGGAATATTTGCGCAGCCGTTGTTAAGAATCTAAAATTAGCCTGCTCCATTATCACCTAAAAAGAATAAAGGTTATTGGCTAAATTTAGGTGCCAAGCCAGTCAAACAGGAAAGGCAAACATATCTATGCACGGTAAAAGTGTCATAAATAGTTACGAGACTCTGGATTGTAGACTAGGGCGGGTGCTTGGGTTGATAGTGCAATAGAGCCGAGGTCTACATCAATACAAAAAAAGACCATTTGGCTAAAGCGCGGTGCAGAAATGCTGACAGTATTAATCCACAAAGATACAGAGAATAAGGTTTTTTATGGCAAGATAGAGTGAAGTGAAGTATACTGTCATAGTAATCACGCGTTCAAAGAATATAATGGCGTTATTCACCAGCAGATAATGACTCTCAGTATACGCACCACACAGCTGGCATGATAGTAGCAGGCAGATAAAATTGAAATGGGAGGCGCAGCGGTGAACTTGCACTGGGTGTATTGGGTTAGGCAGATTGAGAGACGGCAAATAAAACAGCAAAGAACAAGAAGCCTGCTACAGGTGTTGGTTTGGGGACGGCTTATCAGTGAACCTGCAGATTACTACTGTTAAATCCAAGTTGCGACTAGAAAGCGGTGTCTGTTAGCCAATCATAGTGAATTAAAAAAGGTACTTCGAGTGAGAAGTGGAGCAATTTTGGTAGTGCTTAATGCAATATTCTCCGGCACAGCTAACTATTTATAGTTAGAGTATCTAATTATCAGAGAAAAAAGATACATGCTCGACAAGACAGACTACTGCAGGCACGAAAGCTTGATTCCGACCCCTGCAAAAGTCAATCGGGAGTAGCCTTCCCCTCAGTTCAGCTAACTCCACAAGGCTGCAGACTGGTAAGATGGTCTGCCATCACCTTTTTAAACACAATAGCCTTCTTCAGACTTATCATCAGATTGTAATAAGGACTCAAAAATCTCAATCATAATTTAAATCTCTCATCTAAATCCCAATCATGTTTGCTGACTAATAGTTGTAATACATCATGGCTGTCCTCCCATTTGTAGCTGTTCGTCCTGAAGGAGTAGAGTAGAATTGTTATTTCAATTTGCTAAGGACAAGAATTCCTCCGCCTCGATCTTCTGTTATGGGCTCTCTGCACTTCTGGAGGCTTGAAGAGTGTCTGCGTTTTGGGATATGCCGTCGTCTCTGAGCGGGCGGTGCGGAGTAAGCAGTGCAGGATAGTCGAGCTGGACTTCATGTAATTCTCATCGGTGAAGATAAAGCAACGGAGCGTGTTTTACCGTATGAACCTACCACCCGACAAGGCTGCTACGCGGCTCTTCCAGCGACCTAGATCTTAGTCTAGTCAAAAACTGGTGTAACCCACTGGCTTGAAGACACCGTCTTGCCTGAGCTGTAGTTTCCCCCTAGCCGCTATATCATTGTCATCGGGAACGTTTTATTTGCAGTTGAGACTTGTGACTCAGAGCTTGTATCACCACAGAGAACTTAGTATATGAGATAGGCTAGTTAGACTACATCGCGTGCCGTCCAGTCCCTATACCGGGTGGCACCACCAAGGCTGAGTCTTTGCCGTTCGCCAAATTATTGCAAGGTATACTTATCGAGGAATCGTTTGTATAGTGTTCTGACATGTCTCAGTGGAGAATGTAGCAGACGAGAGATTTGAAACGAATATGGAGAAGATGAGAGACATGGGCATCATCAAGACCGTTGCAGGTTTTGCAAGCAAATTTGAAGACACAAGCCCTGCACCCTGCGATGCATCCGTTAAGGGAGGGGCCTCCTTTCGGTCCAGCTGTCAATCACTATTCACACCGAGCCATCGTTTGCTCAAAAGACTCATAACTTCTCTTTGATTTTATCTGTGGCTCTAAACTGGCAATCTGAAGCAAATGTCTGAAAAATCTAAGCACTAAATCCATCTGTATCTGTATCTGTATGCTTCCCCATCCATAACGCCTGCAAATACTCCATCACCACGTATCATCAACAAACCAGCTCGACTCCATAGTCTTAGGTGAAAGGAAAGGCATCGAGTCAATAGACTTTGGAACCTTTGTTTCTTCCACCTCAATAATCGCTTCCAGTTTCTCATACCTCCCCAAGAGCTCTTTGCACATTCTGGTTCTTTCTCCCCACAAGTACCGATCATGTGTCGACATCGTCATCTCGGCTCCCATCATCATTGGTATCGTAATAGGGGCAGCCAAACCCCCCGTCAAAAGTGTCAAGACTGCTGCACCAGCGCCCAAGCGTGTACGGCTGAGTTCTTTGTTCCGACTGGCCTTTTCGACTCGCAGGGTGGAGAATTGATCGAAGAGCTTCTTGCTTATTTCCACTGAGGATGTGCCGACGAGGAGGAAGGCGAAAATAATGGCAAAGTCGATGTCGCTCCAGTATATGTTTACGTCATTCCATCCTTGGCGAAGGGACTCGAAGCCTTTGATGTAGAAGATTAGGATAACTCTGAATCATGGTGAACTGACAAATCACTTACGTTTATTAACTTGGTCAATGTTGCTGTGCTTTTCCACGTTCCCAATGACTTGTACTTTCGAGATACTCCGAATTCGATCTTCTTCCCATGTCTCTCCTTGACATGCTGCCTGCCCTGGCTGATGGCTCCAGTAAAGCCCTGTTGTGAATTTCTCTAGCACAGTCTTGCGGGAACACCATATGCTTTTGGGGATCAGACAAACAGCCATTTGAACCTGGAACGTGGCAGATGGGAGAATGGTCGGAAGGGATGCCGTCTGAGTGTGTTCCCATGTGATCACCTCGCCAATTTCGACGATGGTGTTCGTGCCGAAATCGATGCCGGTGTCGTCGTTAATAAGTGGTGTTGTGACTAAGATGGCTACCCATTCGTCTTGTTTCAGCGCAGGCTTCGCTTTGTTCTCCCCAGAAACTGGCGCCTCGACTTTGGGAGTACCTAGGACTTGTATTAGATTACGACTCTCGGATGTCTTCTGCGTACTCACCGCCACTAATCTGCGCCAAGACCCAATTCACTACCATCAAAACCACCGCTCTCACCTCGGAAGACAAATGCCGAAACTTTGTCCTCGCAACTGCCAACTGCTTATTCCCCAAGCTTCGCATTTTCTCAAACGGGGGCGTGATCTGGGGAAAATCGATGGGGACAAAGTACTTGACCATGGCTGGTGCATTGTCCCATTTATCATTCAGCATGATGACAAGATCGAACCCCTTGGCCGTGAGCCAAGCTAGCAGAGGAATGACGGCGAGATTTCTGTAAAACTGTAGCCATTCTGGACATAAAACGAAGAGGGTTGATGCGACGGAGACGACGACGACGAGCTGCTGTTTTACGACGGCGAGGTCGTGGCGCCGTTGGAGGGGCGGCCGGGGCGAGCTGTCCATGCTGGTGATGTCTTCCAGTCTCGCAGACTGAAGGATAATTTCGCGATAAATTGGAAGTTATGTTGAGAAAGGAAGAAGAAAAGCACTGATTGAGATTGATGCCCATTGGGATCTCGGGTATGAAGTTCAAACCCCCACTATCACCACATGGCGCACTTGGCCTCCAATCAATATCGGCCCCACATCCACTTTCATGCACTCATACGTGTCTGAGGACAACAAGCGAGAAACCGAGAAGAAGCGGTCAGTACATCGTCAATTACACTCTCGATTATAAAATAAAAACGTGACAGGACTTCACTATTGCTTTTGGGGATAAATATCAATATTAATTTTACTTCGGAGACAAGGCCGGGTTTGAGATCAGGTGGACGATTAAATTAACGAATTGCTTCGCCAGTCCTCACTCAACTGAGAAGGTTGTCATTCAACCGTTTTCCCCGCTATCAGTTGTGACTCTTCGCGTATTCTCACATTGTCGGAGTCTGGTGCATTACGGAAATCCTCACTTTGACGAGCTACCATGTTTTCAACAGACGTTGTTGCGTTGCATCCTATAACATCGACCCAAGGCCATTGTCTGTACGCACCGTGCACTGATGGCTCGCTGTAGCAAATAGTAAAATCTTGTCTTGTCTCAATTCTGAATGAGGTTCTCAACCCTTGGAGCCTCCAAGAGGAGGCAAGAAAACTCAGGATTTCCATCCTAAGTAATAAAAGGACTTACGTAAAGTTAGGATAGTTTAGTGTAGACTTGGTAGAACTTAGATTAGCTACTTCTGGCACCTTTTATTGCTACTTGCTTCCCGAGATTCCGTCCTGCCTCACGAGTCGAAGCTTAAAAGGTTCAGGCTGGTTGTGGTGACCGTAGCAAATGCGATGAGAATGTCGTGAGAAAGGGCTTTCATAACGTCGTCCTCTTTAATCGTGTATATGGAGAGGGAATGTTTTCAAGCTAACAGTCGTCGATGAGAAGAGGGAGTATGCTCGTAACTGCGGCTGTTATTTACATCACAGGTCTGCACTAGTAGTAACAAAGCCAACCTCTATTGAACCATATGAGATCTATTCTAATAATTACCAAGTCTATATCCCAGGCAAGACAAAAGAAAATAGGAAATAAAATAATGAAATAACCACACCACTTAGTCAAGGAGATCCAACACTCTAAAAGTAAACCCAAGCTTACTCCAACAACTCATTTCGCCTAGAACTACCCTTGTCGCATTGTCATCGATTGACCAGCCATTCTCTACCGGTAGCAGATATATTTGTTCTCAGGCACATCACTGAACCTGCGTGGCGGCTCCCGAGGCTGTGACTTGGGATGGACTATGTAATTAGAAAACTCGTCGACAAATTCAGGTTTGAAGTGATGCATAGCTTTAGGAGAATCTGCAAAAGTCAGCAAAGCTATCCCATCAGAAGGAAAGATAGCATACGAGGGAATTCATAAAAGAAAAAGAAGTTTCCGATGTACAGCAAGTTATCGACAGTGATATATGTCGTCTGACGAGTTTCATCTGTCCTGGTGTAGCTGCAACACGTTAGCCTGTGTCATGCCTGCCTTACAAGTACAGACATACGCAGTCCCATGAATTTGGCCATGGCCATGGAGTTGAAGCGCCTCGTTGTCAATGGCGAGAGACAAATTTCCTTTATCGTCAGAGAATCCATCATCGCCCATCGTAACAGAGTCTGTTTGCCTCCCGACTTCAATAGCAACTTGGATAGTCCCCATGTTCTGGATGCGCTCGATATCACTGCTGTCAGACTCGTCAGCAGCCTCATACGCTGTTGCTGTTAGCTATCTTATAATCACACAATGGCCGCGGCAGACTCACCAGACCCGATGCGCTCAAAGCCTGGCTGCCACGATTCGGACGGGCCGTGCGGAAAGTCGCGCTGACAATACGAAATCTTGTCAACGAACTCCACGCCAAGACTCTTAGCGTGGGCAAGCTGGCTTTTTCGGATCAACCTATTTTCGAAAGGCTCGCCATCGACATAGACGAGGATGGTAACAGCATCACGGCCGCGAGGGAATTTGAAGTCAGATGAGATCCTGAAGCGAATGGCATAAGGAGTTCCAGCTGTAGACTTGATGTAGCACTTGTTGTGGTCCCCTTTGCGACGGATGCCGTCATTCGCTGTTGCGTCAACGATTTCAGGGAAATCCGGGACTTTTGGTATATACTCTGCAGCAGGGTCGCCATCCACAAGGATGGAGATGTTTATGCCTGGAGTAGAGGGAAGCACCGCCATTTTAGGAAGAGGGAGAAGGCGTGTGAGGAAAGATGTGTACAGTGAGGAGTTCGGTCTTGAATGGAAGTAAATGGGTGCAAAGACTGGGAAGTAGAAGAGGAGGATGATGTCTGCAAAAGGCAAGTTTCTGGAAGGGATAGAAGAACCTTAAAGGAGGGAAAGACTAGCTCATACCCATAGGGAACAGTTACGTCAGATGCCGTCTCCTGGTTCACTTGGCTTCCCTGCATGGAACATGTCTAGAAGCCTGGGGCACGCGCAGAAGCAATATGTGGCTTGCTGAGACCAGTCATCGTAGGTGTTTTGCAAGTATGAAGACAAATGACTGCTTCTGCTGAGGGAACTAGCACATGGTGGCTTGCGCATTGGTTTCGGTAACAGTTGAAGAGTGGACGTCCACAAACAAGACGGCCTGGGCATAAGCCGTTGGATGAGTACGGCCTGCAATGGTCATGAGGAACTACAGTTTACACGGTCACGTTTCGGCTTATGATTGGCCATCCCAGTGCATGAAGAATAAGTGACATTATGTGGCTTGCAGTAGGCAAGCTGTTGCAGGGGTCTTGGCAGGTTCAGGGTCAAAGCACCGATGTGTGTGAAGGAAACGATGTGCGTTGTCTTTTGCATGGCTGCAGCTACGAAATGAGAAGATTGAGAGGATTCATATGCGACTTGTGGTATTATTTTGCATGAGACTGATCCGGCAGAGTGACAACTTTTGAGCTTGCTGTTATAGCAACTAATACAGCCAAATAGGGAAGCATGGTCTATTTCATCAAACAAAAGCAATAAGTCTACAGCCAGGGCCACAAGAGACAGTCTAGAACTGTTCGTCAGGCACAAATGAGATACAGTGCAGCCAGAGCACACTATAGACTGTATGTCCCTGAAATCTGGTACTCAGCCAATCACATTTACTTCACACCCATCAGGACAGTCACTCAGTTCGATTCACAGTGCGACAAGAACAGAGCGCCAAAATTGATAGATCAGAAACGGCTCAGCAGTCAACACACTATAGCGGTCTTGACTAGTCTCGCTTAGCCCAGCAAAAGCAACTACAATAGCGCTCAGTCTCTGAACCTGCCCCTGTGAATGACATTAGCTGCAGGACCCTGAAGACCAGCCTACCAATAGATTTGGTGTGGTGTTTGCAAAGACCTTGCTAAGAGTGCAGTTGTTGGCGACATGATGCTTAGCTTGGGGCTGCGTGCACGTTGGACTGCGCAGAATATATGAGCAAAAAACTCATTACGTCATTTATTAAACCCTTCCGCCCGGATATCTATTCGTGGCGGATCATTGAGAAACTGATTAATGTTCATCCAGCCGTTAAGCTGGTAAGCTAGCTCATGGCGTATGGTGTATCGTATCCTCGGGTTGCAAGAAGACTTCTGACATTGAATTAAAGTGCTAAAAATACTTAATCTAAGATCCTCTAAATCTATACTGAATTATGCTAAGTTTACCTAAGGCTTTTTGTCAAAGAGTAGCTGAAATTTCACAAGAAAATCTACACCTTCTACGACTTGCTAGTTAATTAACCTTGAAGTATTAAAACTGTCTTACAAGACTTGTGTAGCTCTAAAAGCTTGAATTTGGTTTCTCTGATAAAGGCTGGCAGTGGCATTTCCGGGCTGGGTCTTCACGAGGACCAGTCAACTCTCACCTGATGTGGCGGGTGACAAGTATGTGGCGGTATAAATGTGGCGGCGTAAGTCTCATCTTTTCCCATGAGCCCTGCGAAATTGGACTCCAGCTATCACTAAGATCAGAGAGAAGGGGGAGCAATAGAGCTTATGAAGCATAAATAACTAGGCAAACATAATATATACAAATTGGTAGCTAGACTAGAGCTTTATATGGCGACGTCATTCCATGTTCCAACAGCTGAAAAAAGAACCTCCTTTTAGCTAGGTACTATAACTTTGGGACAGAATTACAGGGCCTAGTTGTTACCTTGACTCAAACAAGCTGGTAGAAGCCAATCTTGAAATGAAGCAAGAGAAAACTAGTCTCTGGAGATTTTATGCTCTCGACGCTTAACACGGACCATAATTCCCTCTTGTCGAGCAAAGAAGGTATTTCTAGTATGCCATCGAGTCCTGTTCCGATCGTAGAATTCAAATCGATAGTTTCGGATCAGTTGAGGAGACAGCTTATGCAGCTCAATGAGAGCAATGTTCTTGCCTAGGCATATACGAGTTCCCTCGCCAAAAGCCATCATGTACTTGTCCATATAATTAGCACGAGCTGTGTCAGTGCTTGCGCTACCCACGCCTAAGTATAACGAATGCGATTGCTGCACTGCCTGGTGAACTGTGCAGTAAGACACAATTGCCTTTTAGTCAATATAAGCTCTCACTTCTGAGACAAAGGACTTGATTTAGGACTCCTTGTATTGGGTTCTGGTGAATATAATGCAATGCTCATTTAGACGAAGAGACATTCAATCCACAGAAGTGAAGATAAGCAAATCAAGCGACAAACATGTGTCGTCTTTGTTAACCCCAATCCTAAATTCACCAGTCTTTGCATTAAAGCAACTCATTCACCAAGCGACAAAGAATAGTACGCTTGAGATTATGGGACCTGGAGTTTAAGCTCTATAAATTCTTAGGAGTTGCAATTCTATCTCTTCTATCTCACTACATCACAACATCATTTTTAAATTGTATAAACGAACAAGCAACTATGACTTACAGCCCAGAAAAGAACACTCGCCTTCGAGCTCGACAGCTACAGCTGCTCTATGTGATGCACACAGGAGTCCCAGAGCTTTACGCAGACCAAATCACCAAGGAAGACATTGCCCTGGCTAATGCGCTTGAGCCCTGCTGGACGCACAGCCTGGCCGCACCCAAGCACGTTCTCACCTATCCTCACGAGTGGGTTACCAAGAAGGGATCTCTTTCTGCTGTTCTTCGCAGCTTCCGTGTAAAGGCCAAGGAGCTGCTCGATGCTCAGCCCCTATTTGACGAGTCGGATATTGAGATGGAACCGTGAAGACCTGAGTTGAACAACGAGATGTAACGTTTTGAGAAGAAGCAAGAGGATCAAGTCGTGGGATGAGCCAAATCAGGATTTGAGATAACACAAACTTTGGCGAGATGGTCAAGGAACAAATCCGCAACTCTCGACCTTATTGGAGTAAGCTCTACTAAGTCTCAGGATGACTTATAGCTAACCAGTTTCGAAACAGTGCTTGGTTTTATTCCAGTCCATGAAATAAGTAGGTCCTGGATAGATTTGAAGGCTGGGCGAAATTGATGGGGTTGCCTGGTGAGGCTTAGGAGTTTTGTTATGAATGCTGGAGTAGTGTGGAGAGATGTAATGGCTATGCCGCTTGATGAACAAAAATTGATAGGTCTTATACGTGCACTTGAGCCCATGGACAGAATTTGTCTTGCTTTTTCTTGACTAGAAATAGGTATCTATGAACCGGGCTGAGAAGATGTGTTGTGAGATAATTAGATATCTAATATCACACGATGGATTATGAGACGTGCACTTTACCTAAACCTATGCTATATTATGCTAAGCTTACCTAAGTCTTTTTATTACTTAGGTAAACTTAGTGTATGTTATTAGGACTTTAGATCAGTTTATTTTGGCATCCTAATTCAACGTCAGAAGTTTTCTTACTCCCCAAGGTTGGCCTGGCTAAATCCTTAATTCTGACTTTCGAGAGATGATACCTGCGGTCGATCAGAAGAACGGTAAGAGAACCCTTGGGAACCAATACACCTCTATGCCCACCATGTGCAGCCAGTCCTTTACAATTGGGCAAAGCCATAACATATGTGTACTAGATATAGATACAGCCAGGTAAGGGGTCAAGTCAAGGGCCCACGGGGATCAGCAAGTCAACGTCACACTGTCATGTACATCACACTCACAACGTCGCAGATTCAAGGGAGTAAAGGGGATTTAGAGACAATACATCATTTCTGTGAACTATGGAGTTTCCTAAATACCAAAAAGTGCGCTATCGCTGCACAGAGAAAGTCCAAAGCAGTGTATTCTATTCCTGTAGGTCAGAGCCTCTAGTCTTCGCATCTCGTAAACTCAAACGCTGAATGCAGTCTCACGCTGCCCATACACGTAACAACACCTCGAGAATCGCACTTTTAGTAGGTAGTACCCTCCTTAGAATTGATGAAGACAACCTTGGGAGGAGGGACGCCGTTGAAAGAGGTCGAGTAGTCGGGCCCATAGGCAGCGGGACCATAGACCCAGACGAGATGATCCGGAGCAAGGACTTCGGGAAGATCAACAGTCTTCTCCTGGCTGTTGGCGTCCTTTCCGAGGATAATGTCGGAGCTGTCACAGCTGGCACCATACAGAACACAAGGCTTGGTCTTCTCAGAAGGAGCAGAGGTATGCCACTCAAACGAAATCTTGTTGGCCTCGTTTAATCCGTGGAGAGTGCCGACCGAGAGAAAGACACGTGAGGCGGAAGCACTGGCGGTGTGCTTGGAGACGTTGATGACATGTGTTTGCAACCATCCAGCCCTGGAGATGAAGGCGCGTCCAGGCTCAGTCATGATGATCAGCTTGACAGGCCAGTCAGCGAAGACGGAGGAGAAGACATCAATGGTGGGTTTGTTGTAGTCGCCGAACGAGGGAGCAGTCTTGGTCGAGATACCAGCCCATCCTCCACCAATGTTGGCGAGATTCATGGTGATACCAAGTTCGGTCTTGACACGATCGAAGACGCTACGGAAGAGCTGGGCGGATTGGACGAAGGCATCGGTGGCGAGGTTCTGGGTACCAGGATGACCAGAGAGACCGATGAAAGTGAGACCATGCGCCTGAGCTTCCTCGATGATGGTAAAGGCCATATCCGGATCGACACCAAACTTCGCGGAGAAAGGCTTGTCTGAACCCTTCCCAGAAGAGACGAGACGACAGAAAGGCTTGATTTCAGCGAGAACACTGGCCAACTCACAACCCTTACGCTTAGCAACACGATCAGCTGCCTCGAGCATGCGATAGACCTGCGAAGTGCTATCAACAGCATAGTACAGAATCCCAACTTCAATACCCCACTCAAGCTCATTACTGGGAAGATTGCAGTTCCCAAGCGAGATACGAGCAGGATTGACATCTCCGTCGATGAGAGGCTTGGCTTTACCCTTAGAAGCGCAGTCGAAACCGCATCGAAACTGGTCGTAGACATCAGTGACGGGCTTGGCAGCGCAGGCCTTGACGGCGCCGAAGTGGACGACGTCGATGTTGGTGGTGGATGGCATGGATGCCATGAAGTCGCGGACGGTATCTTTGACTGTGGCGACGTCAATGACGAAGAGGGGCTTTTCGCGGTCCTCAAGGGGGAGGGAGTTGTGATGCTTAAAGGTATCCTGGATACCCTGGGACATTTTGGATGGGTAGACGATGGGTGTGGAGGGAGCCATGATGGGCATCAAGATGGGATGAAAGGTGTTAGGATATGAAGTTGATCTTTCCTGACAGGGAACTGATGAGCAGTTCTTGATAGTAAATTAAAGGTCGGATGTTGTTGACGGTGTTTCTCGAATGGAGGTTGTTGAGAAGATGTTTGAGTAGAAGAGTTCTGTCCTGGATCAAAACATTATATATGGTAGTTGAGCTCTATTCATTCTATTCTTCAGTAGCACTGGTAGCTCTCTTGTTCCAGTGGCACTTCTTCATGTTCATTTATCCTGACTCAATGGGTATACCAAAACGAGGTCTGACAGTGCCATGGCAGGCTTGTTCGGCCTGCCACGCGTTGACCTCTATGTTTGTCCCTTCAAAACTTGTTCTCGGCTCAGAGTCGCCAATGGTTGATTTGGTTTGTTCTGGGTTATGTTTTAATTGAACAGATGCCCTCGGTCTATGTTGGTGCTTCCCCTTTGTTTGCTACATTTGAGATTACGCAGAAGGCAACCGACCAGGGCAAGATATCCTGATACATCACGACAGCGCTGTAGTCAGTTCCTGGACAAGAGTTACAACCTGTTGTGGGGACATAAAAAAACGCTTGATCTTGCATCTACAATCGTATTGGTGAAACAGTTAAAGCTCAATAGAGAGAAGGCGGGCTCGTCTTGGGAGACTTGAGTATTGTGACTCTACCAAGCGAGCGTCACATTGGTAGTCACCACGTATGACTTCAAAACCAAGCGACATTCCTTAAACGACCTGGAATCGTCTACTGCTCTGTTGTATTGATGACGGGTCTGGTAGTCACCCAATAATTCATTTGATGGCATGCATGGCAGACTGCCAGTATTTACCTATGCTGTATTGACCACTGTTTCTTATCACAGAGAGTATTATGAAGCTTGTCTAACAAATTGGGCAGCCTTGATAGATAGTGAAATCCTGCACAAGCTGGACGATTGAGAAGTCGGGCGTCGAACATGACTACAGTACATTTTAGTGTAGTCAGGGAGTGTTACTGGCTAGTTTTGAGATATGGGAACAAATACGCCTCTGAGCTAAGTTCCCTGTGGTGATATAAGCTCTCGGCCACAAGTCTCGACTGCAAATAACACGCCTAGCTCACAACTTTCCCTAACTGCCAGCCAACTTACTATAGCATGCATATCAATGCTCATATCCCTTGCACCGGCCTGTTATCAAATACTGATATCGCTGTTGCGATTAGACAGGCGTCATTTCATCTAACCAAGGAAGTGGCAGTAAGAAATCTTAGGATCTCTTACTCGAGTAATATAAATACTAATCTAAACTTAGTATATTTTATAAAGACTTTAGACCAGCTTGTTCCAGCACCTTATTTTCCTGTCAGAAGTTTTCTTGCTCCCTAAGGTTGTATCGCGCAGCCAGTCCATGATGACATGCGCGTACCAGCCAACAGCTAGTCCGTTTATATGCGAGCCATGTCAGTTATCCGGTAACTTTCCGGTTGGGACTTAAAGAAAGTTAACAGACATTCTGCTTCTAATTTTACGAGCAACAAGGGAGTCCAAGAGCTCTAACTTTGTCTCTTCATCAGGATTATCCCAGTACCTCTCACCCATAGTAATCATTGTATGGAACCTGATGAGCTCGCCCGTGGTTGCGCAGGTCGGATCATGACACCAGGTAATGTGCTGAGTTTCTAGATCCTGAAAGTGTCCGTAACTGTCTGGATCCATCATGCGAACCCAGTGCTCCGGCATATGTTCATCGATATCCTCTGGCAGGTCAATATGACGGAACAAGTTGATCTTGTCGTCACCATCAAATCCATGCACGTAGCTAACGATACATCCGCAAGAGGAGCAGTGACATCTTCGCTGTCGAAACCCATCCAATGATGGTTCAGACCTAGCGAAGAACTTAGCTTGTAGCAGACGACCCGGGGACACGCTGAATGCAGGACAGAAAAAGCGCGGATAAGATCCATGTATCTCTTTTATCTTTGATATACATCGATCCATCAGTGGAGTTGGAGAGCTATCGGTATCAGATTTATCAACCGGTATCTGCCAAGTTATATAGGCACTGCGATCGGAAAAACTGTCGTCGCTAATGCCCGTGTACTCGAGGGAGATACCGTAACAGGTTGGGTCCGTACAGTCTATTGACTTAGTTCCGACGACACTCCGCCACGACTCGACATCTTTCAAGGAGACTTTCAAATGCGGGCAAAGTGTAAGGTGGCCCTGGTGAGCAATGCAAAGCCTCGAAGATTTTTCTGCTCTTCAGGACGCGAGTGAGAATTGCACGGCAGGGTGTCTGGCCTTGCACCCTGAGCACCATAAACGCGTCATCAAGTTTGCAACGCGTTCGTGATATCCTGGAGTCTGTCTTGCAGTTAAACATTGCAAGCAGTACGTAGTGCGAACGGGGTCATCGGGAGGCTCTGGCTCGTTTTCTTCCTGATAGATGTAGGGTATTGTTGAATTGAGCCGGGGCTTTTTTATCTGGCCTGGTATTTGTTGAGATGGGGCATTTGGAGTCCTTTTCCAAGGATTGATCGGGGAGATGATCCCCTTTGAGGTCTCAGGAGGCTCTAGCTCGTCTTCTTCCTGATAGATGTCGGCCGTGGTTGAATCAAGACTGGGTGTTTTCATTCTGGCTGGGATTTGTTGCGATTGAGCATTGGCAACTCTTTTCCAAACTTGCTTAAAAAGTTCAAGCGCGGAGGTGATCACTATGGAGATTCTAAGGGATCTCTTATCGCTTTTCTGATTGACTGCGGGGACCATCCTGTCGAAAGCCGGAACTCAGAATCCAGCCAGGACAAATACTTTGTTAGCTTGGTTCTTTGCGACATGAAGCTTGTGCGGTTGATGTAGTACATATGGAGGGACGAATGGGAAGATGGGAGTAAGCAGTATTTATACCTGTCTCGGCCAAATTCTGGAAATTACTTCAGAATGTATGACCAAGGTATGAATATACTTTTTTACCTCATGCCTATTTGCGTTTATGATGTCATACTTATGAAGGCTATTTTTGCCGTTTTGCAAATGTAACCTCTGAACAGGATGGTGTTTTAATAAGACTTCAGTAGCTTGTTGAGTTTTTATAAGCTAGCCGTGATGAATTTTATAACTGTTTACACCAACTTGAGATTGGACGAAAGCCATGACTCCAACTTTTAAACATCGCATCATGAATCATTTAGTGGGGTAATTGGGGTCAGCTGCAGCTAGCACGCATTACTCCACACATTTGGTCCAGAAGTAGCTTTTGGAGAAGAAGTACATCAGCACTAAATGCGGAGTTTTGCAGCAACAAAGTTTTCCCCAAAAAGCCATATTACAGCCCAATGTCACCGTTTAGCTTTAGCCTTTTAAAAGTTTAACTCGCCACTTCCATTCTTCGCCACCAAGCCGTTATGCATAATCCGGCGACGTTAGTGACCTAGGAGTGTCGATTCCAGGTCAGCGTTCTTGAAGTTGATATCTTATCCCTTATCTTATCTTGATTTTCGTAAACGTGGGGTCTGTCCCGGCGCTAACTCAGAGGAAAAAACAAATGCATCGTGAAAACGCTCATACTTGCTATGACCTTTCCATTCACGCCAGAACGTGGCCGCGATAATGGACCCAAACCTCGAGCTTTACAGGAGTATATTACATCTTGGGCCCAAGGAACGCCGTCAACGCATGCAACATCTTCCGAAAGACGAGCTGATCCGAGTCAAGAGTATAGTTGAAAGGGAGAAATGGGTCCAAATGCTTGAGAAAGCGGCCGCAGGTCGGGATCTTGTTGAGCTGGCTCTTACCGATCCTGTAGAGATTCAGGAGAACCCGCCTTTTCAAAAAGCCCTGCTTGGCCGGGCTTGCTCCCCTGACGATGAGAATAACATGGTGAGGCGAATTACGAAAGGTCTGAGGAAGAATGGCGAGTCTTTGATCCATACTGTCGCAAGCTTTGACGGACCTACTTATCAGGCTATAACTAAGGATGCCTGGATCTTAGTATATTGCGATTTGTTTTATATTGATGAGAATAATACGCCGTTAAATGAAGTTTACACGTCACGGCTTCAAGAAGAAGAACTACAAACCCGGACTGAGCAAGCCAGGGAGGTCGCCCGACATGACGATCTGAAACTGGCTCGCAGGAATGCCAAGTGGATGATTCCTGCCCTCGAGCGACTTTCCGATGAGGAATTGTCTCAGTCCGAATACGACTTCGGCGAAACCCTGCATGAGATCTGGAAGCAGGTATCCCACGCGCCACCAACATGGATCCAGCACATCCTCAATGCCCAGCAACCATGGGGTTTCACCTATTACAAAACAAGAGAGGTCGAAGAGAAGTATGGCCGTACATGGGAGGATACGTGGATCATGATCATTGATATGCCTCAGCAATCTTGGTCGGGTATCCATTGCCAAGGGAAGGTACATGAGTTGATGGAGTTGAAAACGGAAGATTGGGCTCCTCCGCCCACTTATGAAGGCTTGACTGGAGACGATTCCTTTCGCAAGTAAGTGGCGCGGAGCAGTTGAACAGCATATCGTACTGATTATTCGACAGACATTTCCGTGAACACAGGAAATCGCTCTCGTCACCGGGGATCTTACAGAATACATTCATTGTCGTTCCAATTGAGCTAATTCCCGATGATCCCGACGATGATGAGTTGGATCTGTTCTGGGTCTGGGCATATGATGCAGATTGGGATAGCTCTTCAGAAGAAACTATTTGCAACGGCGAGAAATACCAAGGCCGCATCAAAGTACCTATGTATGCACTCGAAGCTTGGTTTTATGCTGCGCGTTGGGAGGGCGTAAGCCTTCGAGATATGTGGCTCAAGGCGCAGACACAAGAGGACAATTTGTGGATCTGTCATTCAAAGGAACTGGAGGATTGGGATCATGAGCCGTATGTCTGATATGGCTGTAACAGCATCCAAGGCAGGAGCTTGTTGTCAACAGTTGATCACCTATCGAGGACGTTCGACCTTGCCCATTCCCGGCTTTAGTAGATCGGGACCGTGTATCGGCCATTGCGAAGCAAAGGCCACGGTTGTGAAGTGTTGGTTGCCTACAAACGCTTGGACCGTCAGATCATTTACAGTCGGAGATTTCCAATTTGCGTTAGCAATTCGTTCCACTAAGTGGAGTTAGTTAATGACATAAAACCTGACTGATCCTCTCACAACTCGCTATCTACAAACTCGTTCAGCTTCACCAACACGACTGACCAGCTTGTTCGCCACCACAATCAAGATGGACCCGAACTTGGACCTTTATAGAAGCCTATTGCACCTTTCCTCACAGGAGCGTCGCGAGCGCATGTCACATCTTCCCCAATCTGAGCGCACTAGAGTCTGGAATATTGTCCGAAATGAGGATGCTGCCAAAAGGCTGGAAGAGCTCATCGCAGGCCGAGACCTCATCCAAGTGGCCTTGGCTGATCCTTCCGAGATCAGACAATATGGGTCGTTGAAGAATATCGTACTTGGCCGAACCAACAATCGCATTGACGAGAGCAGGATGGTCCGACGCATCGCCAACAATATAACAAAATGTGGTTGGAGCTTGATTAGTTATGCCGAGTACTTCGATCACTCTTCAAAACCGTTGAGTCTGGATGCCTGGAAGCTAATCTACTGCGATGTTTGTTATGTCGATGGAGGCACTTCTACACTACAGGAGATCTACGAAGCACGCCTTCGAGAAGAGGAGCTCCAGACCCCCGCCGAGCGAGCCAGAGAGCTTGTGCGGGACAATGGTCTTAAGAGGGCTCGAAGAAATGCTAAGTGGATGATTCCTGCTATCGAAAGTCGTTCAGAAGACGAACTAGCAGGGTGGGCGGACAAAGACCCAGACCTCCTGCAACGACTCATGGATCAGCGTAAGGTCGTGGAAATCAACGAACTCCTTTCGAAACCATGGTCCTACCAGGATGTATTAGGAGTGATTTGGACACAAGTATCTCCTCCCCCGCCAACTTGGATACAGAATATTGTTCAGACTCAGGAACCATTTGGGTTCATTTACTACAGGTCTAGAGAGGTGTACAAGACGAGCTGGAACTGGAAGTCTGTTTGGGCTCGGATTAATAACACATGCTCGCCAATGAGGGTGACCTGGTCCTCTGTCCATTGCCAAGGAAATGACAATTGGATGGCAGTGAGCCGCCTAAAAAGTGAGAATTGGCCTATATTTTCTCCTAATGAAGACATGGCTGAGGATGATGACCTCCGAAAGTAAGTGGATAGGTCACCGCACTAAAAATGATGAACCTACTAACCATTAGACAGGCACTTTAAACAATATTGCCAGACAAACCGATCCATCACTAAGGAGGATGAACAGGAGATGAAAAAGATGAAAAAGAAGGACAGGAAGAACTATGATGATCATCTTTCCGACGGATTTCTGCGGAACACCTTCATCGTCATTCCTCTCGAATTCGCCGCTGGCAATCTCAATATTGAGGAAGGTGACTTTTACGATCCTTGCTGGGTTTGGGCATATGACGCAGACTGGGACGGCTCAGATGAACTGACCGTCGATGGGGAGAAGTACGAAGGCCGGGTAAAGGTGGCTAAATGGTCGCTCAACTCCTGGTTCTACGCTGCTCGCTGGGAAGGAGTGAGTCTCCGGGACATGTGGCTAAAAGCACAGCGGCATCCGGATAAGTACTGGATTTGTTATACCAAGGAATTAGAAGAGTGGGATCACGAGCCATATGTGTAGTTCGGGATTGTAGAGGACTGGTAGTTGGCTATGCTTGAGGTATGGCTTTGGCAGGGAGACGGGCATAGCTACATATTTACAGGTTTTCGTTAGACACGTAATTAAAGCCAGTAGCAACGAGACCCTCAACCTCTGAACCGTCTTATCAGCACTGAGGCTACACGTGTCTCATATTTGCTGCCGCAAGCATGCTGCTGTCACCAATTGGGTGCAATCCAGTATCAACGCACAATCAGCTCTTTGAGAAGCCTCGTTGTGCAATTTGTGGCTGATGCATCATGGTCAAGTTGGAGGTTTCACTTGTGACCTGACTTCAAAGAGTTGTGAAACGGATTCTATAAAAGTCAAGTCCCCCCGACGCCGTTGTATTTAGAAAGGAGGGTATTCTGGCTACTGGCAGAGCTTCTTCTACTTGGCAATCATGGCTCTGGGAGATGCTACAGTATACCAGAACCATCAGGGATTATGTACTTGCGAATGTGAATGTCTTGAAGACAGAGGGGCGTTCTCCATCTGAGACCCATCAGCGCGAGACTTGACCTGCGACAGTGGCATGACTAGCACATACGACCATACCCACTGGAAAATACGGGATCCCGTCCGCTCTCCCATAGTCAAGCCAGTGAGGGGCGGATTAGTAGTTGGGTCGGTGACGACCAGCGAATCCCCGCTGTTGTATGTAATTTTCATTTTTGCCTCTCCTTGCATGCTAAGAGACTGTGAAGTTTACTGGATTGATGCTTGATTGGGCCTGGCGTGATTGATCAGTCACGTGACTGGTGAAGCAATTTGGAGATGAAACTTTGAAAAGTCGATTATCCTTGCTGCCCCTCTCCACTACCCTGCGCCATCAGAACGAAGAGAGCCAGCCATGGTGAGAACTCTTCCCGCAAAATTATGTACTGTGGCGCTAATTGAAATTGACAGGAGGTCCATCCATTTAACCAGGAAGCGTTTGACGCTGCCGCCAAAGAAGAGAGCACTGATGAAATTAAGGGTGTTGGCCAAACCATCCACTGGACTAATTGCGACCGTGCATTCCAAAAGAAATGCCAAGGTGGTGTTTGGTTAGGCATGCCTAAAGAGGGAGGTTGGGTCAAGGTCGATCCGGGCTTTTCGGTTTATTTTATCAGAGGCTCGATTGGCGAGGTCAGAACGGTGGATGGAGCTTAAGATTAATGGTTTCGATGAAGAGGATTGGTGTACAAGGACCATCTTCCGTTAATGTCTATTGCTCTGCAGACAAGCGACATAGAAAATTGTAAGAGGAGAGAGTTATTGACAAGGCTTTACGAGAGACAGTTTGGATGGAAGTTTCTAGTCCTGTGTTCTACGCAATACCAGTCGTTGCTGTCTATCGTTTCCTCCCAAGAATGCATTCATTAAACAAACAAGACCTACACCCTTCAAGGTTGCTGACACATCTGGAATAATTCACTGTTATTTTGAGTAATAACGTCAACCTTCTTATCGTATTTACGCTAAGAGGGATCGAGCCCGTCATCCTCTATGCAGCATATATAGTAGTGATCTGAAAAAAGGACATGGTTGTTGACTTCATCCAGTATGCTTGCTTTGATGCCTGGGTAATCTTGCGCTCATGTGCGGATGCAAGACTTTCATGATCGATCTCTCCTCACTCATGATATCGAATACATCCAGGCTGTTCATGGTGACGATAGGGCGTTGTTGTTTTGTTAAATCGAGGCGCATGGCATTGTAGGGAAGTTCCAAGGGTTTATGCATTATATGTGTTAACATTCACTAAAATTATAAAAGAAAAAAGAAAAAAGTTTATTTACCTGGTATTTGGCTCCTCTTGATAAAAGGGAGAAAATGCAAGACAAAGGGAATTGATGCGAATGTGAAAGGACATCCTGCTCTCGTAGCCATGTTCGCGATCCTACAACATATAAACATTCTTGTACGCCTGTCCAGACACTACACATATTGGCTCCCCCAAAGTAACTTACCCCTGTTCCCCCAATTGTTTACATACACCATCTCTCGTCTACTTCTTCCTCCAAACAAAACGATGAGACTATATCGGCATGACACCTCAATCCAGCCTCAGAGGTTTTCCCGTCACTCAACTACTTTCTGGGCTTTCTGATCGTTACCTCGCGAGCCATCTCCAACAGACCGTCACTCTCAGCCAATTGCTCACCGTCCTCACGCGCATAGATCTGCGCGTCTTGTCTCAAAAGTTTAGGAATAGTCACCCCAACATTGGCCATTTGCGGACGTCGTCGATCTGAAGCTCGGAGACTTTGGCTCTGAGACACTGGGAGCAAAGCACCCTGATGAATAGGACTGGGTCTCTTGGATTGAAGATGTCCTTTCTCAGAGTCACTTGACCCCGGATGCTCAAGAGCCATCTTTCCCATTTTAACATCAAGGTCCTGCTCCAATGCTAGAAGCATCTTGGCCTCAACGTCTCTCAAGTCCTGCCGTTCTCGACGCAAGGTCCTGTCCAAGGTCACCGAGACCAGAGCACTGTACTTTTCGATAAGGGCGTCCTTTTCGGCCAGGATTTTTATTAGCCCTTCGTGTTCAGCAATCATCTCTGCAATCCGAGCTTCTAACTTCTGAACGTGGTCTTGGCTCTCTGTGAGACTCTCCTTCAGGGCCTTGCATTCCGTTTCGAGAGTGAGGCATTGGACGATTCCTTGGCGTATAAGCTCGGAATTCTTCTTCGCCTTTCTCTTATCGTGATCCGACATTTTGAGTCTCGTGTGATCTTTGGTAATGTTAGTATGAGTGAAGTGTTAAATTGTTTGTGTTTGATTGACCTTTTGTCGGAAGCCTTCTTACCTTTGGGAAATGTTGTTTAAATCGACAAATTGCCGTCCGAGGTATATGAGGCTGTCTAGAAGAGTAAGCGGTATATTTATACCTCGGAAACTGCAAATCGGACAATCCTGCCCCTCAAACTTGTGTTCGATTTCGAGATTAACTGTCCCATCTGTGTTCACAAACCTCGGTGTTCGATTTCTTATAATCCCTGAAGTGGAATGGCGTGTTCTGTGTTCTAAACTAACAGTGGTCTTAATGGGGTATTCCTTTTGGTAGCTTGCTGTTCTATATGGGCTTGTTCATCGGAGTTTCAATGTCGCAGAGAGTTGTTGAATTGTAAACATGTGTATACCCTGTATAGCGTTCTGCGGATACAACTATTTGGAACAAACATGTAGATACCGATAAACCAGAAAACAGACCATGCCCTATATTGCTTGTTGCGAGAGACTGAGCAGGCAGAGGTGCAGGTGTAACCTCCACATCTTAGAGTGTTCTCAGTTCATGGCATTCGTGAAGTAAAATGCGTGAACGCTCAATTGGACGTAAAATGGATTAAACGACCAACTTACATGTCTGCGCAACTAGCGAAAGCCTGCTGCGGCATCTTTAGCTTTGACCGCAGAGCCCGCCCCAGCCACTAAAATTTGCCCATTGACCTATTGCTGCCGTGGCTTTATGATCCGGGCTGGACATGGAACCAGGTAGGTTCAAATGCCCGCTAACCTTAGCGGCGGGGAGTTGCAGCACCTTTTGGCCCAACGCTCTCTTTCTCGTCGGATCCAAGTCTGGGAACAATAAATTCCTCCGCTGGACAGAAATGCATAACTGAAGTGCGGGAGATCAATGCTGAACTTTCTTCTAGCAACATTCAACATCCAAACGGTCCGTATTATCTAGTGCCATTGCCGCAAAATTTGGCCGCTGCAAGTGGCGTACAGCGGCTGAGTATCGCTTCGCTTAGCCAAACAAACAAGGCCAGTCCTTAATCCCCAACCCTGCTGAACAGTTATACATCGGTGTGACATGTTCTGAATAGGGTTGCTATGCATTCCAAAGTACATGAATGTGCAGTTGTGAATAAGCCACTTTCGTTTTGGTCCGGGTCACAAAAACTCCTCCCCGGGTAGAATGTAAGCCTTGATCCTGGCCGCTTTCGCCTATGCCGCACTTTCAGAACTGGACTAGTTACCTATTAACCCAATAACTCAGATGCCAGATTGATATCTGATAGGAACGGCTTAAAGTGGATATCGCGACGCCAACACGGAGAGCTGTTCCAAGATGCTGTTCTCGTATTGCGAACCACCAACACAGAAGAGGAGGGCAATGAACTATCTTAGTCTACCGAAGCAGGCATTTCTATTTCGCTGGAATACACGCCAACAAAACAACAAGCTGGAATTTTTCAACACAGCAGATTTCCCTGCACCTGACGTCTAGGAATCCCGTGTCCCCGGCTGTCGGAGTGGATACAGTGGCCCCGATTTCAGACGCACGCCGCTCTCCCGCATGATTTGCCGTGTTTCATTAGCTTCGGGCGCTGGCCACTCCGTTTCGCCCCACCATGCGTGATCGCCACTTCAGCCTTGGACCTTGCCAAGCCATCTTACCAGGGAGAGTAGATGTCAAGGACGGCAGAGCGACAGGGGTAGGGCAACTGTCCCCAGCAACATATGCAAGGAGAAACTTGGTTATAAAATTCACATCTGTTGAGCTACTCAGCTTATGGGCGAAATATCCTCTACACCCTTTGGCCATTTCGCCAAGAGTTTTAATGTCTGACATACCAGCGAACTTAATCCTCTGGGTGGTAGGTCCAATAGACATAGAACGCCTAGATGCTATTGGATATGCCGCAACAACAATGTAAAGTGGCTTTGTCACGATGATAAATCATTTTCCTACGGGCAGACGGCCCAGCTCAGAGACGAGAGAAGAGAAAATAACACAGGTCATCTTCTCCCTCGCTTAACTTGTGTGCTGGAGGGGTTTTCCAAGCTCCCTGCTGTGATTTTTCTCGTCTTCTCTTCATCATCTTATTCTCACTTCTGCCCCGATTTTGAGGGCGAGTGAGAAAAGACCTCCTCAACGCATGATCTCTGTACCCTGAAAACGCTCTCTAAACCACTCGTTCTCTCTTTGAGCGTTTCAAACCATAGCCCGCCTGGCTCAACTCAAGCATCATGTCAGACTCTGACATCGAGATGCCCTCATACCCCGAGACTCCACCACGCCTCGCCACATCCCAGCAAGAATCCCCCCAAACTGCACCTACAGCTGACTACGATACACTTTCTGCCGCCTCAAGAGTCCGGAAGCCAATCAAAGCGCTCCCCACGCCCGCTCGCCGACGACGAGCTGCTTCTTCAGCCTCCCTCCCCCTCAGCGACCGCTTCGCTACACCTCTCCGTCGCGCTGGCCATCAAGTCCCTGACGACTATACTCCTACCAGATTTCCGCGACGCCGCCCAGCTCCAAACGGCCATCAGCGAGCAGAGAGTTTTGAGCACTACCTGTCATCTACTCGACACCTTACACGTCGCAATCCAAGCAACGATGAAATCACCAAGGTCGGATTTGCCAACGGCTCGCTTCCTCACAGAGGACGAACCATTGCACCGACTTCTGGGAGCCTGTTGGGGGAATCGCCTCCGCTGGCACGACGTCGGGATATGGAACAGCTGGAGCAGCGCGTTGAGGATCTCCAGATTGCGCCGCGGGGAGAGGCTGCTGGGCCGCAACCTTCGGAGCCTCGTCACTTTATGGCATCTAAACGCAGCGCTTGGTCGATTTCCCGGATCAACACTTCGAAACGTCCATGTGAAGAGCCAGAGGAAGGTGCATCACCGATTGTATCGCCCGGTCACTGTTCAGATGAATCTGAGTAGGGTATCCCTTCATATTGGCCGTGGGGCGCAGACATCATGCCCAAGAGGCTTGAAACAAGAGTAACATCATGTAATAATTAGCTTCAAGGTCTGGAGGAGATTATTACAGGCGAATTTTGCGAGTTCGAGAGCCTAGCATTAGCCAATCACGAAAGTTGTTAGAAAAATTATATACATTCATTGATATTTAATAGCGTTCTAGGCCAATTATAGCTTAGTGGGGTTCTGATCACGAGCCGTCTTTTCGACAGTTATAGGGTACGTTGATTCGCTGCATTTCGGAGCTGAATAAGTCAAAGTCTGGCCTTCTCCGAGTTCCGATTCCAGGTATTCAATGCTAAGTATAATGTCGCATCAGTTGTAAATTGCAGGTATATACACGCGCGGCAAGCGTGATCCTCTTCCCATGAGTAAATGCCGTGATTTTCACACTCATCTAGAAGCTATAAGTGGGGGGGCATATTGACAAGTTACTATGCGTAAATAATGTACTCGCATGATTCAAAGCAGTAGTGTAATCAACTAAAGGCCTTCATGGACTCAAAAATACATTTGATTGTCACATTGCTAACATTACTTGGTTGAGATGTGAGATGAGGCATAGCATTCTAAGCATGGGAGCTAATCGGAGATGGATATGTTAGTTTAGAATAACTCTCTGTCTTTGGATATATGAAAAAACGATATTTCTTCTGACAATTCGTTTTCACGCTTGACGAGCATTGTTATTGTAAAACCCAGTGTTCAAATCAATGAAATCCAAGCCATGTTTATCCCTATGATTCGAGCTGGCGAGAACCTCGCCTGATCAAGAATCGGCTTTCCTGTGTACATGTCTTCGAGCGCGAGAACTTGAGGCTTCTCAATGTGGGTACGCGGATTAGATGAGGATGAAAGCGAAACCGAGATGTTGAATCAAGATCGGAATAGAGTTGCCGGACATGACCTTTCACTTGTACAGGAACACAGCGGGAAAACAATCTGATTAGCGGATCTTATTACCCCGTACCCCGCAAATTCGTCCCCGTGGGCAATTGTAAAGTAAATTACATAGACAACCCCCAATCCGCGATCTGCTAGACGAATCTGGAATAGATTCTAGCTGGTCGGGCTAGCGTGACACTATCTCCGGTCCGCAAGACAGATCTCGACTAAGCTTGAGTAAAATATGGGTCATAAAGTTTGGGAAAGTCTGGGGTATTATTGGGGGTGGCGTATCCGCTTTCTGTTTGTTTGGCCTTTTCCGCAATTGAATCGGCATTATACATGCGAAAAGAGGCTGTGGACTTTTAGGCGGACTGGCGCGTCAAGGTTGAGGTGCATGGCCATGAGATTGAGGAAAGTGGCCAGCTAAGTGATAAATAAGAGATATAACAGGAATTCTACGAGATTCTATCGTATGTTCCAAGTTCCATGACACCAGACAGTCGGCCAGACTCGGAATAAGCTACCGAACCTCAAGACCACCTCGATAGAAGAACGACGACACAGCAGCTATAATTCATACATATTAAGATCTTACGAATAATCGCTCCTACATCGAATCATTTCGAGAAACTAAGTTCTCCAAGTTGATATCAGCACGAGTCCCTTACAGTAAATTTCAGGGTTGGGAATGGCTCCTTGCTTAACCTTGGCGAAACACTTTAACCCGTTTGGGCAATATCCTCCATTATCCCACGAATCATATAACAATGCACCGACCTTGCAGTGCCGTACTGCCGAGAACTCGTTGAAAGACCATGCATGTAAATATTTCCGAGGTGGAGAATTACCCGTTATAGTGCGACCTGCATGTTTCTGCGTGCCGTATAGCCAGAAGTGCCGATGCCGATTTCGAAACGCCGAGTATGGGGTAAGGGTTCTAAGATGAGTGGAATGGCAATGACTATGTTCTGGAACGACGAGACGGAATTTGAATATTCCTTCAATGGAATCGGGGAATGCAATTGCAGTTGAATAGAAGTTCATAGAATAGATGATGATCTATAAAACATCATCTTATGCCGGCTTGACATATTGATTCATCGCCAAGCACACCAACAACCCTTCACATCCTCTTGACTTTGTCTCACACGATTATCACAATGGTTCGAAACATCGCTATTGCGGCTTTGCTCCCAGCTGCCTGGGCTCTACCTTCAAACTCCGTAAGACAAGCAGATCCTCCGACGACGTTTCAATCACTAATAAATTGGAATGCAGCTCCAGGAACGAGATGCCTGCACCGTGACTGACTACTCCGGCCTCGCTACCGCTGTCTCATCCTGCACAAACATTGTGCTTAACGGTTTCCAGGTCCCGACCGGCAAGGCCCTCGATTTGTCAAAGCTCAAGGATGGTGCGACCGTTACCTTCAAGGGCAAGACCGTAAGTTATTTCTGCGTGTGTCGCGAGAGAACTGAAACTAAGTATCATAGACGTTTGCTACTACTGCCGATAATGACTTTGATCCTATCGTCATCAGTGGAAATGGCGTCACTATAACTGGTGCATCTGGCCATGTCATCGATGGTAACGGCCCAGCATACTGGGATGGCGAAGGTTCTAACAACAAGAACAACCCAAAGTATTTCCCCCACGACCTGTTTGAATAGAGCCTATGCTGACCTTATAAAGGCCCGACCATTTCATCGTTGTCAAGAAAACTACCAACTCAAAGATCACAAACCTCAACATCCAGAATTGGCCCGTTCACTGCTTCGACATCACAGGCAATACGCAATTGACCATCTCAGGCCTCATTCTCGATAACAGGCTTGGCGACAAGCCCAATGCCAAGAGCGGTACCTTGCCCGCTGCGCACAACAGCGACGGTTTCGACATCTCGTCCAGTGACCACGTTACGCTGGATAACAATCATGTTTATAACCAGGATGATTGCGTTGCTGTCACCTCCGGTACAAACATCATTGTTTCGAACATGTACTGCTCCGGCGGTCATGGTCTTAGCATTGGGTCTGTTGGTGGAAAGAGCAACAATGTCGTCGATGGAGTTCAGTTCTTGGATTCGCAGATTGTGAACAGTGAGAATGGATGTCGCATCAAGTCCAACTCTGGCACAACTGGCACGGTAAGCAAACACCCAACCCAGCACCTCAAGTCTAGGGAACTAATTGTGCGTCAGATCAACAACGTTACCTACCAGAACATTGCTCTCACAAACATCAGCAAGTATGGTGTCGATGTCCAGCAGGACTACCTCAACGGCGGCCCGACTGGAAAGCCTACCAACGGGGTCAAAATCAGCGGTATCAAGTTCATCAAGGTTACTGGCACGGTGGCTAGCTCTGCCCAGGATTGGTATATCCTTTGTGGTGATGGTAGCTGCTCTGGATTCGCCTTCTCCGGAAACGCTATCACCGGTGGTGGCAAGGCTAGTAGCTGCAACTATCCCACCAACACTTGCCCCAGCTAGATGGAACCGGGCAGGTTATCACAAGAGTGATCTTACTGTTGTTTTGTCAAATTGCTGTGGTAGACAGTTGTGAGCTTGGGTCTATAGTCAAGATTTTCTGATACTTACTAGGCTTATATTAGCAACAGGCTTCATTCATAGCAAACACCTATTGATCTGTGATGAGAATTACTATTATGATATTCTGTGACTTGAGCAACTTGATCGACTACAACAAGCCTTTTCTTTTTTTAATTTATTGATGTCTAAGTACACAATGACAATTCCGTTAAGTCAAACCTACAACACGTCAACGTGGATACCAATCAGTGGCATGAGTGAGCACTATAGTCATCCTAAGCTTATAATGTAATCTATCTGCGGGAAGATAATGTCACGGAACTATGCTTGCAGAAATGGCTTCTATTTTTTTCTTATATGTTTATTTGTTCAGATGATATGGAAAGGTATGTGGCAGGAAGTTTGCATTCAAATGCATTAGCAAAGGAAATATGCGGTAGGTAGTAAAGGAGCTGGACCCTAATAAAGAAACATTGTTGAATGAGCTGTATATGAGAATGCAATATTGCTGTAATTTTTTAAATGCTTGGGAGGCGATAAGCATCAATATATAGAGTCGTCATTATCCAGTCTCTCCATGCTGACTACCTGTAGGTCCAAGCTTGAAAATAACCTTGCCGACTAAATCTTCTTTACTCAAACAGGATTAGGCTCCCAGAAAGTCTCGCCAGCAATAAGTATTTCGGCAATAGCAAGACCCTCTTGGCATCTTCGGATGGCCCAGGTCAGAATGTCCGGTACAACTTTGCGGAGGAAGGAGAAGAAAGAAATTAGAGCAGGGATGATAAAACGCATAAGATACAGTAAAATAACCATGATCATCCAGACGGCATTCAACAAGAGGGCACACGTGAGGATATTGAGTATTCTGTCAGTGAAGAACCCAAGAAGGGATGATGTGATACTGGCGGCTTGGCCCTTACCGAAGATGGATTTGGGCATACGTTTGCGCCAATATACCTGGTGATCAAAAATAAACATACATATATGCCAAGTCAAGAAAGTCACTACCATGAAAGCGGGGATCTTCCGGTAGTTGAAGGCCCCGATCATAAATGCTGGAGGGGAAGACATTTTGAGGTGGATGGTGATGAATGAATATGGAATGAAAAGGGTTCTGGTGAGTTTGGTACTGTGCTTGCTGCTGTGCTTTGATTGACAGTAGTGTATGATGGTGGTGATTGGATATGCATCTTTCAATGGCATGAAGCTGTTAATTGCCAGGTGGCCTTGAATATGGTTCTGTAGTCTTAAGTTGGATATAAGTCTTGATGCCCTTGCGAGGAGTATTTATTGCGGTGGTTAATTTAGCAACTGGTCAACCTCGATAAATTTTATGATACTAGAATCTTTTACTATTCTACAGCCGGAGTCTCCCGGGGTCAGCTACCCCATCGTCGTTGATATCGTTTTAGCTGTCAAGGTAGCATTACGAGGCCCGCACTAAACCATATCGAGAAGTCTTACACCGCAGTACCTACGACAATATGAGGGGTCTCATGGCGCTTTCATCAGTGATAAAATCACTAAGTGTATTAGAAATTTAGAAATGAGCCAGAAGAGTTACTAGTAGGCGTTGAAGGAAATATCAAGTTTATACCATTGCCATGGTGGACCGTTGATAACTTGTTCAATTGACCTTGATGAATGTAACTGATTAAGATTATTATCACAACACCAGCAATTAGAATCGCCCCTGATTGGCAGAAGGTCAAGCCTGCGCTGAAAAGGGTATCCGTCGTGTTCCACACCCAGAGTAGCTGGTCTGAGCTTCTAGAGTGAGCTGACATTTCGTTCAGACCATGGCTCAAAAAGTCGAACATTGTGTTTTTTCTGCTAGGCCTTTTATGGTTCTTTCGGAGCCAGTTCAGTAGTGCGGGACATTTCTTTGCCATCATTTACATGTTCAGTACGGGTAGTGTGAAGATAAATCATTGGGAGTTGTGTGTGACAGTGATTGAGTATGGAACATATCTTCGCGACTTTGAGACCGGGAAGACATAAATACACTGCCCGCACCAACAAGAAAGTCTCCTTCATCTCACAATCACAACCATCAATCGCACCAACGACCTCATAGACATTCTGATACAGACGACAATAATTTCTTCCAACATACATTCTACACTGTTTGAACACTTTTCTAACAAAGACATCATGGATTCCATTAAGAGCAAACTCGACAACCTTCAACATGGAGTTCATGCCCTCACTCGAGACTTGAAGTTTTGGCACGTCGAAGAATTCACTGAGGCTGTCAATAATCTCATGAAACAGACGAAGAGTATCGTACGTGCATCCCAGGACCTTCATCCTGAGAAGCTCAATGATAAAGAGACTCTCAAAGAGTATAACTTGGTTATTAAGCTGACTGACTTTGACGCTAAGCTTGTATTTCACGAAATAGGCAAAATCACGGCGTTTAGCAAACCCTGGATGACGACTAAAGACTGTGAGGAGCGTTTCAAGATGCTAGAGCTCTCCATTCAGGCTTTTGCTGGAGCCATGGTTGATGCTGGATCTAACATGAGCGAATGGCCCTCGCAATTTGCAAACATTGTTACAACGTGCAAGGATATTGCGATCGAGTATATCAAGCTTCGCCATCGTTGTTTTATCTTCGATATGATGGGACTACCGAAGCGAATGTGGGAGGACGAGACTTTGCTGAGGCAATCAGGGGTAAGGTGGTAGTTCGGTATACGCCCTTGAACAAGGATGAGGTGCTGAGCTATCTCTATTGTCTATTCGCACAGTAGTTCATCATTAAGTCCCTTCGCCAATACCACGCAAATAGCATCTCCCGCGGCGTGGTAGTCCTTAAGGTAGCTTCTTACAATGACAAAGGGGCGTGAACAATAGAAGGACATCTAGTCGACCCACAGGTTGGACATTCACCCAAGCTCAGAGATGGCGGTATGGAGGTCATCATGATTTAAGTCAAGGACCTACTCAATTCTGGTAAGTAAGTGATAGTTTAGCTTTTGAATAAACGAATGGTCCCATGTATCAGGTCTTTGAGCGTGAATGATCTAAAACTTGGTCTTTTGAGCACAACTGACTGCTTTAAAACGAGAGCGCCGTGATCATGGCGAGTAGGGCTGTGAATTGTCGGCGAATATGAAAGTCCTGCAGGCCTTTTTTGCTTAGAAAGCTGGCAAGAAAGACGTCAAGTCCTCGTTAATAGTGTGTACCTTTGAACAAGTGTAAACAGCATCAGTCGTCACGAACTTTCAGATCAAAAGAATCACCAAGGGTTTTAGACAAAGATACAGAAAATGTGTTGTTAATACAAGACAGAAAGTAAAGTGGGTAGAGTCAGACAACTGCTTCTCTACCAAAGTGTGTGCCAAATGGGCAAAAATACAATCCTGAGACTCCAAAAACATAACCTTGCCTTCCTCCACAGTCCTTTGTTTCTTACCCAAACAGTCATGTTGACTCCATCACCAACTATACACCAGTCTACTCCTTCGCCTCCTCGGCGATCGCCACCAGCTTACCTGGCATGTTGGCATACGGATACATAAGTTCCGCAAGGCGGCTTATCTCCATCTCATGATCCAGCCGGTCGATCTTTCTTCGGAGAGTCATTCTCTCCATAAGCATGAGCTGCATTCTTTCGCACAGATCGTCTACTTTCGCATGGCACTCCTGTCGCTGAATGAGCTGTTGACGAATTTGCTTCTTGATCTTCTGGATGCCAAGCATGTCACCATAGAGTTTGGCGTCCTTCAACTCAATCCCGAGCTTCTTGATATCCTTGTCGATTGTGGTGAGGCGGACGTCGGCTTTACACATCTCTGCAAAGACAAGTTGTCGGTTTCGTTCAATTTCCGCCATCTTCTCATTCATCTCCTCTTGGTTAAACCGATGGAGCATCTCATCTGGGGTCAAGGGTTTATTACCCAAGGTTGGAAGGTAGAACGGCAAACGGATCTGCGGATGTGTTAGAGGGTTATCTACCCAGCGGAGGGAAGACTTACGCTGATGGGATCAGCTTGCTTGGCTTTGTTGAAGCCAAGGGAGTTCTTAACGATCCAGATCAGACCGATAGTCATTAGGATCACTGACATGACGGCGACAGGGCCAGTAGGCTCGGTCTCGACAGGAATAGTCATGTTGGGATAAGGTTATTGCGACGATGAAGATAGAAAGAAGATGGAAGATGGAAAGAGGAAGGAAGATGGAAAGAAGAAGGAAGATGGAAAGAATTAGTCTAATGGTGAAGGAAGAAAGAAGAAGAAGAATAAAAACAAGACGAAGATCTTCTTCTTATTAGACGTCAAAGCTACAGGAATCAGTCTCTATGCAATGACAGTGGCAGAGCGTCTAGTCAAGCATGCGTCACCGGCTGATTGGCAGTGCACCAGGATCAAGGCGCTATTGGTCAAACTGGTCATGTTGTTCTGGCAGTGACAAAAATGAACAGGTAACACTTGTACATGCCTGAGCGCAAGAGTGGGATCGAAGTACGCTTGCTAGGCGCAGAAGTTCCGACTGCCAAATCAATGCTGGAATTTGCAGTAGAACACCTTGTACGATGTGAGGTTGTTGTTTCACAATGGGGTTTACGCAGATTCATCATAGAATTGCAGGGTCACACTATTAAAAATAATATTTATCGGAAGAGACTACTCTCTACTTGGCCTTATACGTATATGATGATGTTCATTTAATGAAAGGCTGGTGTTTGGAGTCGCAGTCGTAGATGATTCATGCGCTGCCCGTGAAAACAGATGTGCTGAATCTAGAGGTGCATCAGTTATGTTTGATCCGCGATGAGCACTGTCCCCATTGGCTCTAGTCTTGTATTATTCATTGAACTGTCTACGGTGTTCACGATGTACCAAATCATAGCAGGGTGATCGTAATACTCTATGTATGTTCCGATGGTCTTGGTGAAGCTGTACAGTACCCAAGCTGTAGTGCAGGGCGATATTGCGCTGAAGCTTAAGCGCTGATCTCTGCCAGTCAAAACTTGCAATTGAGGTTATCGGGACACGAGATACCGGATGATATGAGTGACATTCAGGAAGGAGACATTTTGTCCTGGCGGCACGGTATTCAGTTGAGCTCATGACTCCAGCCTGAAGACTTGACCTAAATGCTCTTTTTTGATAAGGCTCAACTCCTAATAACACATCTGGCTCACACCTTGGACATTGTACCAAAATGGCTGGCCAATCGCCACAGCATAAAGCTGGAGCAAGGAGACAGTGTTTGAAGAGCTGAGGACTAGCAAGGCCACAATTGAACCAGGGGTTCTAGCAGATACGATCTCACAGGCGACATATCGACCCTCCTACCAATTCCCCAAGCCTCAATCCATCACTCCCGTCCTTATAGCATATCGCCTCAGAGCACGACTGCAAGCACGCAAGCAACGCCAGCCATAACACCAGCACCCCCAACCATCATCCCAGAATGAAGCCAGTCAGCCAACGACTGAGCCAGAAAGTGAAATCGAAGATGGTATGGACATAGATGAAACAGATTCCACTGATGGAGACCTCGCTCTTTCTCCAGTGGCTGAGATGTCTGGGCATGAGGTATACACTGAGCCTGAGGGACTGGTACAGAAGTCCAAGAAACGGAGTTTTGATGACGATGATGATGACAGGTGTCATGAAATGAATAAGCGAGCAAGGTTTGGAAACTGCTGAGAGCTGGCTAATAGAGCAGCGGGATAGATGAATAGATAATGTATATGGGGACTATTTTGCATAAGCCGGATGGAAGTTTTGTCTTGCGCGCAATCGTATTTCTTAGAAAAGAAAGACAGGGCATTATATCTTTATGTTAGCCTGTTATACAGTATTTAAATTTTCCCTCTTTCACCACCCTGCAAACAATAGCTGCCCCTTGTATGCCAAAGCTGGAAATGTTCAGGGCTCTGCTTTGACTAAGAAGTAGCTTAACTTCATAGTGCGTCAAAGCTGCTTGAGTCAGACCCTTTTCACGGCATTGTATGTGATGTCAACAGCCCGAGGATTATGATCTAAGTTTGCTTGCGTTTGCGTAACATTTTGCCTGGCCGTTGCGAGATTCAGCTAGCTTGAATTAAAGTAACTGTACTCCATAGTTGCACCACTAACTGTTATGCACGCGTATCCAACCTATTAATTTGAAGTCAGGATGACGTTATTTATCAGATATCCTGCATTTCCGTCGTCCAACTGAATTCTAATTCCTTCCAAATGAGAGATCAGCAATATATTAACCTTTGGGATTCAAGTTCAAGTAGTGGGTCATCATCTATCTGACTCAAGTAGGTAAGCCTTATCAGTTAACTAGATACATTCCGTTCCAGCATGTTTTCAATTGTGGGGTCTGGCTAGCGTTCGGTATTCATTAGCCTCGGCACAATTTCGCTACTGAGGGCGTCAAGTGTATCAGGCACGGATACAACAACAATTAATTATAACTATTACACTTTTTGCATTTTAATATAACCCTAGACCATCCTGATAAAGGGGTTATCATCAAGAAAGGAAGTTTTGATATAGAAACGGAGAAGCGAGGGAGTATCACGATGAATTTAAGATATGAGATAATTTCAAATACAACTATCAATGGAGTAGCTTTCAAAAAAAAAAATTTCCGCGGCTGCGCCTGGCGCTTTCAGAACTGATCCTACCTATCAATTCACTTGTGTTTTATACCCTACCTCTCCACATGAGTAAGTCCACCTTCACCGTAATAAAGCCAGTCAGTAGAATAACAATCTACATGCTCATCGCAGCACGTATGCATTCAACATGACCAGCCATTTCCATCAAAAATGTTTATATCCCAATAAATCTTAAACTTCTGTGACGACGTGGCCAGAACGATCCATCCACGCCTCGCTCCCATAGTAGCCCCAAACAACTACAAGCCCCGCCTCCTTAGATCTCTCATAAATCACACTTTCGGCGTCATGAATGAACTCGGGAAGCAAAGGGTGAGGTGTAGGCACCTTCTTTTGCAAAGCGGACCCCCAAACCCAATTCTGATGTCTGAGTCCGTCACGACTGAATGACAGAACCTCAAGATCACCTTTTTCGAAACAAGACTTGGATTCTCCCTCCAGGTCAGGAATTGCTAGCTTGGATTCCCACAAATCAGTATACTCGTCACGTTGTAGTCTGTGCAAGCTGAGCCCCGATGGAAGAGGGACCCTCTGGGTCTGGTACTCTTTGTAAGAAGACAGAGCTTCTGAGATCACATGAGGTGCAACGGGAAGTTGCAGGTATTTCTCATATGCATCGTCCTGTTCTTTGGCCCAGGTGTAGAAGTCTGCTGTGAATAATACTCTATGCTCATGGGCAATAGTCTCCTGCGCTGCAGAGGTAGCTCTCTTGGGACGTTCTTCTCGAAAGGCCTTTCTACCGATAGATTTCTGATATTTAGGTCTCCTGGTAAGCGATGCCTCAATGCCGTCTGCTTCCCAGTCGCAAAGCCACGCCGCGGCTCTGGGCTTAGGCTTCTCTCCATACTGAGGCCCCCTGCCCCAGACGAGGTCAAGGTCGATGTCGCGATCTTCTTCTCTAGCCATCTCTTCAGTGGTAGTTTCCTGATAGTCGCATTCAGTAACAAACGATTCTTCATCGTCGTCTAGATCTACGTCACAAAACGTCGCACCGGCTCTAGGCTTAGGCCTGGCCCGGTGCTGAGTCTTTGTGACCCTCTTGCCCGGAAGCTTGTCGTCAGTAGATGAGACCCCAGTAGTAGATTCAGGCACTCGTAGCAGGCCGTGACACTTGAGCTCTTCACGATATCGAAGCTCGTCGATAGCAAGGGATTTCAGATGACCGGCGAGCTTGTCGAATAGGTCGTGGGCGTTATACGGCTGAAAGCACAGCTTGACAGGCGGAACATTATACCTGAGAATCCCAAAACGCTCATGACGCACGTCTGCCTTCATCAGGGGTTTGCGATTGTCTTTGTCGAAGTTGCATTTGATCATGTTCTTTTCGTTGACATCAAAACGCATTGTTCGCTGAGTTTCTTGGATCTGCGCGTCATAGTCGGATTTATCAAAACGGTCAATATTTTCGACCAGACACTCGGAGGCAAGACTTCGGATGTCGTTCATACAGCTGATGCATTGTTTGCTGAGCTGCTCTTCGGGGAGTTGCGCAACGTTGCTGGCGAGTTCTTCAAGACGAAGTTCGAGGTTGTCCAAGCGATCTTGGAGGATCATCTTCTTGGCTTCCTGCAAATGCTGTTCCATGATTGCGGTGGGAAGGGGAAAACGTAGAATTCAGGTTTTTTTGTGAAAAGAATTGGGTGGATTGGTGTGATAGGTAGCAAGTGCTGTGTATCGATGGGTGAAGAAAAGTAGATAGATAGGCAGAGGAGTCTGTATTTATAGCCTTGATGAGTAAACTGCTATTGACAATGTTCGGCGTTCATAATCTTTAGGACCTAAATGTACTTGATAGTTCTTTAGAACAAGGAAGTCGCTGCTGCTTGCGAGTGAGAACAAAAGTTTATCCTGGTTTGAAATAGTGTTCGATGCATCGTTCCAACTCGATTTCCTGAACCGCCACTCGGTATAGCTCGATATGCCTTTCCGACTCCTGTTTTATGTTCTTCGGTCACTCATCCAACTGAATAGATAACAGTCAACAATTAGGGGCACCTTTGTGCGATGATGCACAAAGAAACACGAGTTGCATCTCTGATCTAAGCTTGAAACAGGACCAATTGGCTTCTGCTCAGTGGTCTTATCCAGAAGCGATTTCTTGCACTTGTTGCTGAGTCGGGTAGACACGAGAGCAACACCAGTCGAACCGTGCGAAAATGTTGGCGCCAGAGAGCGACAGAGAGTCTCATCCAATCAGATAGCGCCTCGATGGCTCAGTGGTAGAGCGTGTCACTAGTAATGACAAGGTCCACGGTTCGATCCCGTGTCGAGGCAAACGAGTTCTACCTCGTGCAGCATTTCTTTTTGCATGTTTTTACTCATGACTCAAAAGCCTGCGACAACACAAGTTCAATCAGAATCAGGGTTATAACCATAACCTCCATTCTACATGCTACTATCTCATCTCAGGTAATCTCGGATAACATCCTCAGGTACATCCTTACCCAAGTAATTCGGCACCCTCTCATACATCTCCCAAGCACTCCTCTTCATAAAATTCGTCTGCTCCCTAACCCAACCCTCAAACTCACTCCTCTCCACCATCTCGCCCCTCTTCTCCTTCTCAACCAACGTCTCCAAAACAGCATCAATCCTCCCCCTCAACCTCAACAACTTCTCCTGCAGGAAAATATTACAAAACGTCGGAATGTCATCATTTCCCAGGTCCACACTTCGAAGCGACGTGTACTGATCATCCAGGTTCGGGTCCGCAAACGCATAGCTACTCACCATGCTCAGCCGCTCCGGCACATTCGTCGCGCGCAACGCAGCGTGTTCGGTGCATCCGCCCTGCATGATGACGGCGCCTCCAACGGTGGGGCTCTTCACCTTTACAATTGAGCCGTCTCCTGTTCTGATGGCTGTCTCGCCGCCTTGCATGCTGCTTGTGTCGCTGAGCATGACGACGCATACGACAGGGACTTGGTCCTTGTGCCAGGCGTCAATGGGTACATCGTCGTAGCTGGACTTTTGCATTTCTTGGGGTGAGAGTGGGGCTGAAGGTGTTTCGGTGAGTTTGTAGACTCCGGGGAGACCTTCGGGGCCGAGCTGGATGTTTACGAGGCCCAGATCTGCTTCTCGTCGCAGGAGACGTAGTCCGAAACCAGCTGCGTGATCAATGGCGGCTTGGGTCGCGGGATGTTGCCACGCTTGCAGGGTAAACTTTGCAGTCTTTGGCAATGAGTTAATTCCAACAGCGCCACAATGACGTTGAACTGACCTTTTCATGACCCGCGATGTAAGCCGGCGCACGATCCCATGAACGAAGATACTTGTCCAGGATGGGTTTACTCAGCATCTCACGACGCAGCATTCGCACTCCCTCCTCTGAGAAAAGTCGAAAGGGTTCCGTGACGCAGAGATCAGGTGCATTTTCTGGCTGTGGCAGACCAAGGTCCTGGAAGGTATGGCGACGAGTTGGGGGTTGGAAGGCGAGGTGGATTGCAGGGTCAAAGTCTGGAAGGTCAAGGTCATGAAGAGCGGTGAGGGATGGAGGGGAAATATCCGCAAGGGCTGGGGCTACTTTTGCAGACATGTTGGAAAGTGTCGGAATGAAAGTATGGCGCTGAAGAGGGCAGGAAATTTTGGTCTTGTTGTTTCAGTAGCAAGGAATTGATATTGCAAATTTGCAAGTCCTGTAGACCAACAACACATTTCCCACGGACCCTCGGGTGATTCAAGCCTTTTATCATCATGACCAAACTTGCTAAAGGCTCTTTATCTGCGTCGCTTGCTGAAGGGTGGAGGGGCTTGATGTTAGTCTCTTCTTATATCATTTCCTATTCTGGTAATGGTATCCTGACTACATGGGTAAGCTTATCATCTGACGCTTCCTGTCAGATAAGACGATATGGATAGGTCCGGCAGTTCACAAGCGCTACCTCCTTATCAAGAAGATTTCTCCACAGTTACTCCACACTCAGTGGCCTCAAAAATAATTAGAGTTAGCTTGGAAAAGGGTACGAGGAGAGTTGTCGCTGCATCCTGATTGAGGAATCTGTGCTTGTGGGTCACGTGATATGTGTACCTTGGCTATGGGTTCTGAAATTAAGGTCATCAATCCATCAGGATCCTATGGTCACTCGCTTTGATCATCTTAAGGGCAGCTGACATCAGAATAGGTAGATGAGCTCAGTGACCTGGCTGACTTTTGTAAGATTAGGACTGTTGTAGGAGGTAAGACAGGCAATGGACATTTACCCGGGACTATACTCGGCAGAATCACAAGGCGAATCGGACTTGGGGGGAATACGGGGCAGCTTTTCTCTTCTCCTCTGCAGTACACTACATACAGACTATCCTCTCATGCCGCATAAAGACCAACAGTCCAATCTCTATCAAAGGGGAGGCGCCTTTCCCTAATACTCCTGTAGAGTTTTTTCCAGATTCCACGCGACAAAACCAAGTGCCTTTCTTTACACTGCTCCCTACCCAAGTGTCGATACCTCTAGCCCACCGACATAGCTCTCACTCATCAACGAGAGGCTTCCAATCCCCAATTCGCTCAAGGAATCTATCAAACGCCATGGGGAACAGCTGCACCGCATCACCAAGCTTCTCCAAGAAAGTGACCACCGCATCAAAGAACCCGATCACGCGATCGCAGATATTTCTGACACGACTGAAAATGGAGGAAACGCACTTGATAAGATACTGAAGGACCGGGATGAGCAGGACGATGATACAAAGGATCGCAGCGTTGGCAAGGACGGACAAGTAGATGGCGATGACGGTAAGGCCCGAGAGGCATACGCAGGTTGCTGCTGTGAAAACGAAAGAGGTTCCGAGGATGATGGAGAAGAAGATGAGTTCGCGGGCCTCGAAGAGGTTGTAGAGGGTGAAGGAGATGATCCAGAGGAGGGAGACGATGAAGACCAACTTGGTTGTATGAGGGTCGATGAGATTGGCCATGTTGAGGTCGTTTCGGGGTGCGAAAACAGGATGAAAGAGATTAGTGGTTTGTTTCGGGTCGTAGAGATGTTGATGGTTGATGGAGGTCGCGAGAAAGTGAGGTTGCGATAGTGTTGAAGATATCGCGATGGAGAGATGTGTGTTGGTAGGAGGAAGAGATAGCCCAGACGTCGTGAGAATTTGGATGAATCTTTGAGGTTCTCAAGCAATGTTCCCATCCCGCGTGGTTGCCTGGACTTTCGTGACTTGATACGGTGAATTGACAGTGGCACTCACTGGCGGTCAGAAGTCCAACCCAACCAGCAAGCGATAGACAGCGATGGCCGGTTACACTGGGTACCTATGTTCGCACTGGCAACGCAAAGGGAGTATCGCTGGCACTGCCAGAACAAACCTCGAAGGCCAAGGTGCGTTCTCCAGTAACAGCTGTGCGCGCCGCGGCAGCTCAACAACAGATGAGCTTTTTTCTCAATTCACTGTTTATGGCATCTTGTACACAAACTTTTGTCGTATTTCACAGCCTCTTGCCTGACATGTTTACTACGCATCTGACATTCAAAAACACATCACCTGTTCTCAAACCGAACAACCTTCTTCGCTGTCTGCTATGCACAAGCATGTTACCCTCTCTGGTAACCTCTTTCTTTTATCGCGTTCTCGCTCACTGGGCAAGCAACGCCAGTCATGTGCACTAAGAGCAGAAAAGCAAAAAACGCCAAGACCATTCCCCAGAACCTTCAATCAGCAAATGTAACTCCAAACCACCTAACATACTCATACCTCTTGTCCAGACCTTTTTCACTGAGCTAACTACATTCTAGAGACTCTAACCGGCAACTCGCCGACATACACATCAACTGAAAGAAACTGTCGTCTAGCCTCTTCCTTTCCCTTAAATGGCCTGAACGGGGTTCCGGACTGAACAATCTTACGCACCCACCAGCCAAGAACCTCTTGGTTATGAGAAAGTGCGGCCTGTTTGGCGAGACTCTGGACTTTCAAACCGTAGTTCTTTTTCCAAGACTTTTCTTTGAATGTTGGTTCCCTGTGTCTCTTGTTTGGGTACGGAAGCCATAAATCGCCCCCTGTGTATCTTTTAAGATCCTTGACCTCGACCGCAAGACAAATATTAACGTGATGGAGGGGAACAATCGTGGCGATAATTTTATCACAGCCAGATTCCTCGCAGTCATGAGCGGCATCACTTCCTAGCAGACTGATTACTATGTTTGTTTATTAAAAGACGGCTGTGGGATAGGTACTGTGCACATCATAGCCAATAACGATGTTCATGGAAGGCGGCTTGTACTCGAAGATCGGCGGGAAGGGAACATCGGAATTTCTAGCGTTGATTTGATCCAGTATATTGACTTGGTACAGAATCTCTGGGGAGGCGTCGCCAATAGCTTGCAGGAGGTAGTCGAATTGCTCGCGGGTCTCCTCGGGCAAGTCGTCCAAATCAGTGATGGCCTGTCGCGGCACGACCTTGCGTCTTCTTGGGGTAGCCCGCACCCAATCCCTGGGTGAGACTTGGCCATTGTCATTACTGTCATCTGGCTTCGTCTTCTTCGCCGGATTATCCAGCTCGGACGCGCGACGTTTTGTACCCATGGTGGAAAGAAGTCAGGGATTGTAAGAATAAGATGAAAGGGAGATATCGTGGTGAGGTTGAAGAGAGGAGAAGGAAACGTGATCAATGAAGGAGATGGAAGCAATTTATACTATTTGTTAATTCATTGACTATGAGATGATGCCAGTGAATGATAGGACCGAATAAATTCAAAGGTTTGACATGCAGGTTGATTAACATTTCAACAAAGAGGTTATACCAACAATTCTACTATGTGTTACATTCACTAGACCAACACACAAAGGACATTTCCTCTCGTAACATAAACCCTGGAAGGCCTCCATTCGTATTCACTTGTCCTTTCGTCGTTAATGCACGTGCGCGTCTTGCTGTCTCATTTCCTCCAACAAGCCTTTACACAAGCCAAACATATTCACTGCTTTCTTTGACTTCCACGCTTGTCAGTTACTGCGTATGAGTATAATCAATTTAATTTATAAAATGCCAGGCTTAATAAATTAGTAGAAGGAGTTTCTTTACTGCCATGCCGTGGGAGTCCTGTATTGAATAATTATACCATGAGATGCTTACCAAGTTTTTTGCGACCGTCTTACGCCCTGTTACCTTTTCTATATTAAAGTCTTGTCTCTAGTCAAATTCGCAATGCTTATTTATCAGACATATGAACATCTCATTTTAGAACCAAGGACTTTATTTCCATCTCTCTCGCCTTCCTCAGCATTGCCCTTGCTGCGCCAGTTAAACATGAGGACAGTAGGAGCCTTAAACGCTCTGAGGTCTCGAGCCCTGATTCTTTTACTACAGCCAAGCCGGTTTGGGTAAGCGTTCTCTGGAATAAAATATTGACCTTTCTCTTGTTGCCGTTACAAACACAGCTGAGGGCCTTGTAGAATAGGTCTGGCTTTAATTCTTGAGGGCATAAGATGCAGCCGTTGGGCATTTTGGTATGATGTCTAAGTTATGAGCCAGATGTGTTATTTGCAGTTGAGACTTGTGGCTGAGAGCTTATTCCGGCACATTGAACTTAGCCCCTTCGTCACCTTAGCCAAGTAAACATTTGCTGTTTTTCCAATTCACCTTGACGCACCTCATCATACAGTGCCCGAAGGTACGCCGAGCTTCTCAAAGCATTTAGTCAAGTCGCTGATTGTGGCATTTCGCTCTGGAATCATATCACTGATGCAGGACGTCACGAACCCCAAAGCATCACGTTGTGATATTTTGGCGTTAAACTGTTGTGCTTGCATCCAGCGATCGGCGATATTGCCCTCAAAAGCGGCAAAAGTCAACCATAGGACGACACCAGATGTAGCCCATAGGACAAAGAAGCACCACATAAATGCAAGGGGGATTAACTCCATTGCCTCATTGTAGGCCAGTGGTAAACGGATTCCATTCCGGAATCCCACCAAGGAGTCTAAGACAAGCTATAGTTATAAAGAGTGGTTAGTTAATAACTCAGAAAGCGGTGGTGTTATAGTTTGGCATTGAGAAAGATAAAAGCTCAAAACCTATAACTAGATAGGCTGAAAAGAAATTAAAAAGTATCTGAGATACCAGCTTGGCAGGGTGATTGTATACTTACGCCTATGAGAATAACAACTCCAATATTTGCGCACACGAGGCTTAACGAGGTGGCGCTAAGTCCCAAGACATCGCGTCCACTGAAAATATAGCGTGAAATAAGGGTGAACACGGCGACCATGGGAAAGATAATGATGGCGAAGCGGATAAGCCCCGGCAACACCCAGTAGATCCTGGCGATGATATTTCGGCCGCGTTTGGGCAATCGAGGGTATTCAGGCGGAGGAGACTTGGGAACTTGAAGCTGTGATTCAAAGCGCACGTGCCTATCATCGGTCTCGAGGTAAGCCGGATCTGTCAAAGATTCCAACTCCTCAAGTTCGTGAGGCGAGCTATCCGCTCGGGCAAGACTTGTTTTGGGTGCCATGTTGTTGAGCAACTGTACCTCGAAGAAATGAGTGAGAAAGGCAAGCATGCTGTTATTTATTTATTGGCAGCTTATTTTTAGAGAAACATTAATAAGCGCGGGGCTTGGCAGCCGCGTAATATCGAGCTAGACCTAAAACTGCTAAATTCAGATCGAATTCAGCCTTGTTACAGGCTTTGATTCTGAAACCGGCACTCGACGATCCACAGCGGAATTAAATCCTCATAACATTACTGGTCGCCCTTCAGAACACACAGACAAAGTTCGGCAACGTCGGATTTCAGCCGTTGCCGTTCTGCCGAATAAGTGTGCCATCTACATTTGACATCTGACTTGGCAGCTTGCATACATAGGTTCGAAGTTGAAACGTGCAGGACCAAGTCTCCAAGCCGAGTCAACTCTTGCAACTTCAATGATCATACTATTAAACCCGAACCTCAACACAAAAGCCGAGAATCGCTGTGTAAAAGTTAATTATGTCCTTCCCTAATAACCATCACCAGCCGCCTCTTCCCCCACGAAACAGAGAAGAAAGAAATCATGTTTCGACACCGAATCACCCGCAAGAAATACCGACCAGAATCCTCCAGGACAGCTCAGCAAACAGTCATCATGAGCAACAACAGCAGCCGCCCACTGGCCTCGAGACTATGACTGCACTTACGGACCAAATTTCACGCATCAAAGTCCAACCAGAGGATTCGACGACTGTCTCCCCTGCAACGTATCATGCCACCCCAGCACGCTCACCGTCCTGCCCACAGGCCCGACGAATCAATTACCCGTCGATTTGGGTTCATCTAAAGGATACACCAGGCTTCTTCGTCTGTGAGGCTTGCTATAACAATCATATTGCATCATCATCACTGAAAAGCCACTTCGAAGCGATCGAAATGACTGGCGACCCACCGGTGTCCTGCAGCTTCTGGATACCAAGAATAAAGGACGCCCTCTGGCCAGAAGCATTGCAAACAAACAGCGTAAAGAAACTTTGCGAGTTCCTTAACAGGCTCGTCAATGTGAAGCCCTGCAGTGCTGGCGCTGAGGTTGAATGCACAGCTGGAACGGTGGTGTATCGCATGTCTGACAACGACATTGAAGGCTTCATCGCCTGTGAATCTTGCTACGAGTTGTACGTGGCGGGTACTACTTTCGAAGGTAGATTCTGCAAAGAGACTCTGCAAGGTCCTGCCACTACAGTTTGCCCTATGGGCTACCCGTATACTCGTCAGTCTGTGGCCAGATTCGCTAAGCTCGGCGACTGGGACGCATTTGTGGAGGGAGCCTATGAGCGTCTTTTGCAACAAGAATGCACAGGCGCGGCTCTTCAGGCGGACAGTCGACAGTGGCTGGAACTCCGCCCCGGCGTGGCGGACCTGTTCGCCGCTTGCAAGACTTGCTACATGGACTTCTTGGCCAACGAGACTTTTGCCAATGAATATATAGCCTCGGCACCACCACCTGGCCCGAGCCATCAATGGACATGCGCTCTTAGCCAATTATCGATCAGATGGGCGCTGGAAGCTGCCGTGTCACAGCAAGATCACGACATCTTTATCGAAGCCGTCAGAACTATCAGTGGTCTATCGCCCTGCACGTCGGCCGGCATTACTGGGGGGCGGTGGTTCACATTAGTTAGAGAGTGTCCCAAATTTTCAATATGCGAGGGTTGTTATGCCGGCGCCATCAAGAGCAGAGGACTAGATCGTTTCTTCGTCGAGATTCCCTTGCAGCCAGAAGAACTTCAGACCCCGATGCTATGCAGTTTCTGCCCGTCTGCGCCGCGATTTGAAAGGCTGTATCAGAAGCTCCACGAGGCCGTCGATACAGGGAACTTTGATGCCTTTTCCGATTTTGCGGTAAAGTTCTGTCGAGTTCCTCTTTGTCCCCGCATCGGCGCCTGGCAAAACGCCAAGTGGTGGGGATACCCGGGTTTACTCTTTTGCGAAGAATGCTACTACGACTTCGTAGCCGATACGACCCTAGGGAATGAGCTACCTATAAACGGAGTTGTGTACAAGGAATATCAGATGTGCCAGGTCTGGTCGCCACGGATGCGTGGAATCTGGAAAGAAGTCTGCGAAGCGGGGCTACCTGGATCTGCAGAGTCGGATAGTGCGCTGGAACAGTTCAAGACGTTTGCGGCTCAGAGAATGAGCGTCTACGACCAGACGATACGGCAGATTGAGTTTTTAAAGCAAATGCAGCAGATCAAAAACCGGGAGGCAGCATTTCAGGGCGTCATGAGTGTACAGTATCAGGGGATATCGTCAATCGCGTCATGGGGATCTCATGACCCTTATAAATATGGCAATACCTCTATGGGATGGTGGGATAATAGGTACGGTGCTGAGGCAAGCAAGCGCCTTGATGTTATGAGCAGTGGGTTCCGAGATGCAAATAACATGTCACGGGAGATGATAAGGCTGAGAGGTATTTGGGAGACTGTTGAGTGATTCTATCTATATGTAATAGCCCATATCGTCGGATGATTTCCTATTTTTAGCATGAATACTGGACATTGGGTGAGGTTCCCAGTACGTTTGGCTTCTTAACCCATGAGACCAATAGAACGGAGAACCAGAAAGCAGGCAAACAGAAGGAGAAAGGCGTGTCTTATTTTAAGCTATACAAGTAACAGTGCAGAAAACATTAAAGCTTTTTTAAATGAAGACAATTATGGTTATTGCTCACTGTTGCTGTAATGATCAAGTCTATGGTTCTCAAGGGTTGTGATACCCTATACTGTATAAAAGTACAACCAATTCGACCTTGCTCACATAGTCGCGTCAACTAGCAGAATATAAGTCTGGCTATTATCTTATTATGAAAATACAGAGAAACCAATGAGAAAAGGTCAGATTATCGATTAATTATAGTGATATGGACGCTAACCCCGACACCCTCAAAACGGCTTGCACGACCATATGCCTGGAACTTCAATCTGATCTGAGTGGGCGCCCCGTCCAATCACAGTGAACAGTGGTCCCAAATCAGAGTGAGGGGTAACGACGCCACTCCAACCTCCAACAGCAGACAGCCTCACTGTCATGGAGTCATGAAGTTTGTCAGCCATTGGCCAGCGCGCGATGAAAACTTCCGATACTATCATCTGCAAAAAGAAAGTCGCTGATGGTCAAGTCGACAAAAAACATACAACAGCGGGGATTCGCTGGTCGTCACCGACCCAACTACTAATCCGCCCCTTACAGGCTTGACTATGGGAGAGCGGACGGGATCCCGTATTTTCCTGCAGGTATGGTCGTATGTGCTTGAAGTGTCTCTCAGTACGGTACATAACCATGCAGAACGCATAACCATTGCCCTAGTTGCAGATTTGTTTCTACTTAGTTCAATGTGCCGGAATAAGCTCTCAGCCACAAGTCTCAACTGCAAATAACACATCTAGCTCACAACTTAGACATTATACCAAAATGCCTAACCAATTGCTACAGCAAGAAGCTGATATCATAGAAAACCTAAAAGATGACTCTGGCAATCGTTGCCGTTGACATCTAGGTTTTCCGTGAACGACTGTAAATTGATATCTGATC